>JAFHKX010000014.1:1936837-2044271 GCA_019022885.1 Schlechtendalia chinensis
TATGAATAATATAGTGTGTTTTTATTTATAAATAATATTTAATAATTATTTAAAATTTGAAAATAATTCGCGCGAGGTTTTCCATTGAGATGGGTGATAAAAGTTGATGGGAGATGGTGGTGGTGAAGGCGACGGTATTTTGTGCAAATTGAATATTGTTGGCCCATCGTTTTCGTCAACAGCTCGCGTCTCTGGCAGATTGTATGGAGATGATGGCAGCGAAATAAATCTTAGGGGTCCGTCATATTGATCGTATAGCTAATAAAAACAAAACTGAATTTAGTTTCATACATTAAAAGTAGAATAATTTTTTTTTTTTTATTACCTTGGATTCTTTCGCTAAAGTAGTAGACTTATTCATTTCCTCATATTCATTCTTATACATCGAGTCGTCATATGGCTAGAAATAATAAAAATAAATTAGCATAATGAAATATTTATATAGAGTAAATTAGTTTACCTCGTCAATCATCAACACATTGATTGCAAGTTGTTCTACAGCAAATAATTTTATTTGACTAACATAAATGTGCTCATACTTTGATATATTATTAGTAATTAATTCTTCATTGACGCTTTTGATAAAATTGGTTACTTCTTCTTTAGTTTTTGTTTTTCCCGAGTTAATACAAGATTTTAAGTATGTTGACATTTGTTTAAATTGTTTAGAAACCAATGGAACAATTATCTTGGTTTTACGTACTACTGCCTCGTATATACTCCATTCTAAATATTGAATTGCCATCAGATCTTTTCCGTTAAGTAATACGCGGCACCCGTCTTGTATTTTTGATTCAATAACAAGCATGTTCTCACCACGGTAAATCATATTTGTTAGTATTACTTTGTCGGTATCTACAAATACGGTCTTCGTTGTTTGAGGTGAGCCCAATATATATGATAGAATATTTCCCATCAATGCGAATATACGTCTTAGAAAATCGGTATCTATGCTGATATATCTTGATGGCGTAATAATATGTGACATAACGTTAAATTGGTTTACCGGATCGATTCCAACGTGTAAAAATTTACGTTCTGTAAAGTCAATCACGAAAACTGACGAGTCGATGAGCTGGCTAGGCGGTGATGGTGCGATGTACTTGTATAATTCTTTATTTGAACCGGCCATCATAAGTTGAACACTTTGTAAACGTGTTTATCACTTGGAGAATAACGTGAAACTAACTGTCAACCAAATAGTTGTGATAGCGATGAATTATTATAAAAATTATTTTTCCACGAATGTAAACACGGTATAACACTAAACTCACAGAAAAATGACAAGTCGGTTTAAATTTCGTTTCTAAATAATTTAACTGCTCAAGTCTGCCTGGGTAGGTCTTGATACGGTTGAAATTTAGAAACGTACTGAATTAAAATAATAGCAAAACCGTCTTATATAGGAGTATAGTAGGAATTAGTATGTTATTTTTTAATAATCGATTTTTTCGTGTACACTCATTAAGCATTTTTCATAATAATTACACATACCATACAATATTATGTTAATGTACATTTTTAAAATAATCATTAAATACCTATCAAGTGATTGTACAAAAATGTAGCAACCTATATTAACATGTATATAATAGCAGCGGCCAAAAATTATTTTCCCACGAATCGTCACTTTTTAGTCTAACATTAAATATATTTCGTAGAATTACGGTGAACTATTAAAATAATTATTTTCCCACAAATCGATACTTTTAGTTTAATATATTTCGTATAATATATACTGGTCAATAATTACTGATTAACACACTCACATCGAGATATTCGTATTAAAATTTAATTCTAAAATTATTAAAAACCTGTCAAGTGATTGTACAAAAATGTAACATCTGTAACGTGGCATATTGACGACGGCAGGATACGAGGGGTATCCTGCCCACATAAAGGAGCGGAAGAGACGCGGAAGAAACATATAAATAAGACGGAGTGAAAAGGGAAAAGGAGTGTGGTTCTTGGTCGTCAGAACGTGGGAGTGGCGACCAACCGGAGGGACGGATTCAGAACGAGAATCATATATAATCGAGGGGCGATCCAAGAAATGTAATCAGTTCATCCACAATCAAGACAGCAGTACTTCGACTCCAGCCGAACATTGCAGTCTTGACCAACGGAGAACCAAACACGCGCAGCAACAACACCTAACGACGTGAACGGAACGTACCGCAGCCGAGTATCGACCAAGGACGTGGCGAAGAAGACCGGGCGAAACTCCACGCGGAAGTGACATCGTCGTCCAGCCGCGACCCTCTATTTGGAGGTGTTTGCTCGTTCCTTCAACCTTGGCCATCTATTTGGGTGTGCCCTCGATTCCTTTCCGTGACACTCTATTTGGAGTTGTTCTCGGTCATCCCGTGCTCGGCCATCTATTGGGTGTGCCTTCACTTCCTATCCGTAACCCTCTATTTGGAGGCGTTTTCCTTATTCCATCTTCCATCCAACTCCACGGGGTGTAGGCTTGGGCAGCCAGCGTATTTGCGCCACGGTTGATAGGGAACGGGGAACGCGTTAGGTAACGTGGTTGTGTATCTTGACCCCGCCGGATCCTCCTTATATCCGGCGTAAACTTGTAAATATAGATTGTAGTTTAAGGTAATAGTTGTAAGTCATATTTTATTATCGTAAGTTTTATATTGTAAGTTTTATTTTGTATATTATAATCTAATTATTGTAAATATAGCTCAAAGTGACGATGTGATTCTACAGTAATATTGTGTACATAATTTCGAACACGAAGGGTAGCGACCCGCACCACTTCACATCCTAATATTTTTATAGTAATGATATGATTTATAGAAAAAGATTATATGCAGGTAATACACATACACACAGTGCACATAAGATAAAAGACAGTGGGAGGATCGGGCGGCAGTGATTTAAGGGTTATAAGAGCCAGTGGGAGGATCGGGCGGCACTAATATATGACGTGATAAGAGATTTTATCATATAGTGATAAAAGACAGTGGGAGGATCGGGCGGCAGTGATTCAAGGGTTATAAGAACCAGTGGGAGGATCGGGCGGCACTGATAAATGACGTGATAAGAGATTTTATCATAAAGTGATAAAAGACAGTGGGAGGATCGGGCGGCACTGATATATGGTGTGATAAGAGATTTTATCATAAAGTGATAAAAGACAGTGGGAGGATCGGGTGGCACTGAAATATAGTGAGATAAGAGATTTTATCATAAAGTGATAAAAGACAGTGGGAGGATCGGGCGGCACTGATATATGGTGTGATAAGAATCTAGGGCAGTGATAAGAGCAAAATTCAATGATAAACTTACTGATAAAAGATAACATGTATGATAAGAGACGTGATAAGAATCTAAGGCCAAATCTAGTGATAAGAGATAACAAAATGTGATAACAGGTGTGATAAGAGATAACAGATGCAATGAAGGGTAATTAAGAGATAACAGTTGTGATAACAGGTGTGTTAAGTGATAACAGGTGTGATAACATGTGTGATAAGAGATAAAAGGTGTGATAACAGGTGTGATAAGAGATAACAGGTGTGATAAGAATCTAGGGCTGATAAGAATCTAGGGCAGAGGATCGGGAGGATCGGGAGGATCGGGAGGATCGCCCTTGATGCAGAACCTACCAAAACATCCTACTATCGACAATTCGTAAAAATTATTTAAATGATTGCTATATTGAAACAATGAATAAAATTCGTAATAAAGTCAAAGGAAAAAAGGTGTGGTTGTCAATTGACGAAACTACAGATATTGAAGGGCGATATGTCGCCAATGTCATCATCGGAACATTAGAAACTGATGGTCCAGGTACAACGATGTTATTAAATTCTGAAGTTTTGGACAAAGCAAATTACTCTACTATTTCAAAACTATTTGAAAAATCTCTAAATTTATTGTGGCCTGAAGGTATACAACATGATTCTGTACTGTTATTTTTGAGTGATGTTGCGCTGTATATGGTAAAAGCAGCCGGTGCAATCAACGCATTTTACTCTAAGATACTCCACGTTACTTGTTTAGCTCATGAATTACATCTTACAGCTGAAGAAGTGAGAAAATGTTTTCCGAATGTGGACAAAGTTATATTAAATGTTAAAAAAATTTTTTTTAAATCTCCTTATCGCGTTGCTTTTTTTAAAAATGAAGCACCTGGTCTGCCTTTACCGCCAGAACCGATCATCACTCGTTGGGGGACATGGCTAAACGCTGCTATATACTGTTGTGAAAACATAGAGCAAATTCGTAGTATTGCCAAGCAGTTAAACCCAGATGATGCAATTTCTATACAAATGGCTCAAGATGTTTTAGCGGACAAATCATTGGATGCGAATTTAATATATATAAAATCTAATTTTGGATTTTTACCCGAAACAATTAAATGTCTAGAAAAATCGGGAGTTCTTTTGAATGATGCTATCACTTTGATTGAAAACACAAAAATATCTCTTCAAAAATGTAACGGACAAAAGGATAAATCTGTTTATGAAAAATTAAAAAAATTCTATCAAAAAACGAAAGCTTCGATACACTAAGTAAAATATCAAAAATTTTAAATGGAGAAAGTGAATCAATTAAACTCGGCGAAGTTTTATCCCCAAATGATATGACATTTTATAAATACGCACCAATTACTCCAACAAATGTGGAGCGGTCATTTTCGAGGTATAAAAATGTATTGACTGACAAACGTAGATCAATGTTATTTGAAAATATTGCTAAAATGATTGTCATATAGTGCAATTCAAATTTAGGTAGGTACCTAAGTAAATTTCTTTTGAGATACATTTTTAATATTATTGATTCCGATTTTTTCTTATAGATTAAAACTCCAAAAAACGGCCAGAGAATCAAGTTTTAAGGAATCAAGAAATTAAAAAAAAATATTTTTAAGAACAAATGTAATCATTTAAATTAATTATTATAATAATAATTTATTATAATTTTATGAAAAATACATGTAATTTTTTGGTGCATATTTTTTTTTATGCATGCATATTTAAACATTTTAGTGCATATATTAATGCACATTTAAGATTTTTTAACGCATATTTGGTAGTTTTTTAAGGTATATAAATCTGCCCTTTAATAATAATTAAAGTCTCTAGTTTGGAAAATTAGTAATCACATCGATTATCGGTTATCATGGAAACAAAAGGATATATTATAATAAATATTTTATTTAAATGTATTATATCATTATATATTATAGTTATTGATTTTGGTAACTATGGCTAAATATGTAAAGAACGAACGAATTGACTATGGACAAAACATAACGCGCATCTAAAGATTCTGTATGAAGTATACTAATCTAAAATGTAATCCATAACATTTTATTTTTTTAAACCAAATGTTTAAAAAATAATAAAAGTTTAATGTAGTATTTAATAAATTAAAAATCTTATGCCTAAATAATAATAATAATTTCACAAGACATTGTATTAAAATAGATGTGTAACGTGCAGATGTGAAAGTATACTCAGTTTAATTGACATATTCCTGTCCCACTTCAACTAGAAACATGTATGAAGAAATGTAACTTAATAATTTATAAATATTTTTGTATCATTCAAAATTGAAGGAAATACATAAAAAGTAAATTGTATATATTTAATTTCATCGAAAATAAAATAATTTTAATTATGAAAACTAAATAAAAACGAATATACTTAAAACTTATAATTTTAATATTTCACTTAATTGTGATAGTAAATAATCTACCACTTTCTATATTAAACCAAAATATAATAGGTACTTGATTTTTTAGGACAATTATTTCTAAATATGTTAAATTATATTAAAATCATCCAATATAAGAAATATTTCAACAAAATAAAGTACATCATATAAGGTTAAAAATAAACGATAAAACAAATAAGGCTTACACAAATTATGTTTATTGACAATAATTTAATTTAAAATTAAAAACATAATACATAATTTTAATGTATTCATATTATAATATTATATATATTTATGTTACTTTAAATATAAAATATCTTTTTTGTATAATTTACTTTAAAATATATTGTAGGTATATAGACATTTTATTTGTTAATCTGTTGAATTTATAATTTTATTTGAACAAAATGTAAGTACCAAATAAAAAATAAATCTCAAAAATCCATCTCATTTTAACATTTTAGTAAGTGCTATTATATTAGTTTACATACATTTATTTAGGTATTTATTTAGTCTTTTAAGATATAAATTGCTATTCATTGTATTAAGTGTGTTAAAAAACTACTTGTAATTTTTAAATGTATTTGTTGAAAAAATAAATAATCACATTCACTTACCGTTACTTATGAAATATAAAGTTTTATGTACTTAATAGTATTTAATATTATAAATTATACATTTTAAAAAACTTTATCACATTATAGTTTAAAGACAAAAATATATCTTTAATTTATTAAATTATTTTGTGAAATTGTTTATAAAAGAAATTTGTTTTGATATTAGGAAAATTAAATAAATATAAATTACTACAGTTTTTTTTTTTTTTTTGATTGTACAAAGAGCGAAAATCTAAATTAAAATAACAAAAAATTGCTACTAAGAAAAATTTATGCGTGTACTGTGTACACTTCCCCGAACAACAAGTTAAACTAATAACTATCGAGAACTGAAAACAGATGTGTATCAACAAAATATATACTTATATTGTAAATTCAAGTCAAGGCCAATGCCTAGTTAAACGCTGACGAATCTATCCCCACTTCATATACATACATCATTATATAGGAAAGTTAGAATATATCAGAATCGGAAAATACATAACCATTTTTAATAATTTCAAATTTTGAGTAAGAATAAATTTGTTATTTTTAGAAAAAAAAAATTGTAAAAAAATAAAAATTGAAAATTATCATATAATTTTTCAATTAACTAGAAATCAATAATGGAATTACTTCAGCATACAAAATTGTAAATATTTTATATCTTACGAAATATTTTCTCAAATTTAAAGTTCCAAATGTCACAACGATAATATTTTTAGGTTTATTATTATATAAATTTTCATTTAAAATTTAATATATTTAGATTAAATGCTTAATACTTTATTAGAATTTAAAAAAGATTAATCATGACACATTCTAACTATACTTTTGAAATTTGTTAGATATTTTTAGCTACCATATTTTGTTATAATTTTTATAAGTAATAATACCACAGATTAGATGAATACAGATGGATCACTCGGCCCGAGAACAAAAGAATTGCAAATACGCTTTTCTGATTGGTTCCCCCTCAAATCAATGTAGGCGCATATGATAACATAAATTATAGTGATGATATTATACAATATTATTGTACAACTTCTTTATTATTCTAAACATAATAATAATGATTATCATATGCCAGTAAAAATTTAATGCAGACTAAGTACATATTTGTTTCCAACTAATATGTGAATGAAATTTAATTGAATTATAATTCAAAACGGAAAATGGCTTTATTTAAAAAAAATGCCATGTTCGATTAACTAATTTACACCAAGTATAGACTTATTTGTCTACATGAATTCCTAACAAATGAGCTTGACCACAAATTCAATAGAAAGAAATATTACTAACTATTGTTCTAATCCAGCTTTTAATATTTAAGGGTAAAATTTAAGTAAGAAAACAGCAATAATTTTCTTAATATGTATCGTTATTTTTTTTTTTTTAAAGTGGTAGACTTTTTTGATAGCTATGTATATTCTTATATTAATTTGTTTAATTAATTTTTGTATTTTTTTCATACATTTTTCTTTATTTATATATATATATTTTAATAATGAAATTTAAGTAATACCTAATTTATTTAATAGTTTGAAAATTCTTTCAATTTTTCTACAGATTTTTACTTAACTGATAAATGTTTCTAATACTATTTATGTGTCTTCATTTAACAAATATTTTTTAAATGTTTGTTTTTCAACTAATGTAAGGATGAAATAATTACACGGATTAGATGAATATTATACGTTTTATTATAGTAAATTATAATCTAGTGATCTGAACACGGTTGCTGGTTGGCTGCAAATTTCTTTCGTTGTTCGTGTACATTTTTGGCGCACATAGTAAATCAAATAATGAGTTTGAAAATCTGTAATTAGGAATAATCTTTTAATAACACATACAGTTTATTCGACCATATAGTACCAACATTTAACTTACAATCATATAAAACATACCAAACACAAATAGTTTGTTTCTTTAACAGTTTACTTCATTCATTTAGTTCATCTCAATATGATTGTTCAGAAATTATAAATAATTTAAAACATGAAAAAATATATTTTTAGTAGTCCTGAAAAGGACTGTTTTAAAAGCCCTGAAAAGAACTGTTTTAAAAGAAGCCCTGAAAAGAACTGTTTAAAAAGAACTGTTTAAAAAAATAGCTAAAGGTTAGGCCTATAATTATAAAATTCTTCATAAGGAATTGTTAAATTACCAAAAGTTGATTTCTCATGATTTACATAAGCTTTAAAATAACATAATAAAAAGGAATGATCTAATTTTTTTTGAATTTCTATACCTATAACACTGTTTATTTTTATTTTTAAATTAAGGTGATTTCTGACAATTATAAATAAACCAGGAGATAAGTACTTTTCGCTTAACTCTACATAATTTTCTATAGTGTCGTTATTGGCTAATCTTTTACTTAAATTTAAAACAGATTTTTTTAAACGATTAATTTCCTTCACATTATACTGATTTATTACCGACATTTTTTTCTTTCTTGGGGTGTTTGCCGACAAGTACTCTGGCGTTTGATTACTTGAATCACTTGAATTAACGGGTGATGTAGTTAGATTAGGTGATAGGTTAGTGTTGATGTTTTCAACACTCACTACATCGAATGAAGAACTGCTGCCTACACTAGCACAACTGATGTAAGAAGTTGACACATTAGTTACAAGATCCTCTTCAACATCAACTACAAATTAAACATTTTTTTTTTTTTCATTTTTATATATATATATATGTAAGAAATGATTTTAATTATATTACTTGCATGTCATATCTAATATAACTTTTTTACTTACAATTGAACAATGTAGGGATTGCATTGAATACAAGCCTACATTTTGTTGTGGAGTTCAAAAACATTTTATCTTCAAAATGCTTTTCACAGATCCTGTAACTAATGTTTGATTTTGAAATACTGTTTGCCAAGTGTTCTGTGTGGCAGTTCTTCATCCAAATCTCACGTCGCTCAATTTCTTTTGGGTATCCAAAGATACTTAAATTCTGAATACTGCTAGAACTGGTACAACACTTAACGGAGCACCGTTTATTTTTGTTAAAGGCTTTGTTTTACAAGAAAATAAAAAATTTTATTTTATTACTTGAATAATCAAGAGGATCAAACAAAAGAGCAGTTCAAGCGTACTCGAAATCACAATTCACAATTCATTTTATGTAAACAAAAAACACCAACCGGTTATTTTACAGTAGCAATGTGTACATTTTAGGTAAATATATTATACTATTGTGCGGTAACACTGATTTGAGGGGGAACCAATCACAAAATATTTTTTGTTTACATCGCGAGTGATCCATCTGTATTCATCTAATCTGTGATAATACTATACCAAGTGCCTATTTAAATTTAGAAAAATGCATAAGAGATAAAATTATATCAATTTAGATTATAAATATGATAATAATAAAAGTAAATATATTATGCTAAATTATTTTCCCTTGATTTATAAATCCCATTATACTTGTAGAACATCATTTTCAATAGATAAAATGATTTAAGATTACAGATTATCTTGCATTAATGAAGACTTATTTCTTTTTTTAAACTTTTCTTTCTGGCTAGTATAGAAAAGGTTTTTTCTGCAGTAAAATTGTTACTGGATTAGTGAGATATATTTTAATAGCAATATGAAGATGCAGAAATGGTTCATACAGTGTACACAATTTCAAAATAAGCTCTTTGTGATTTTGTACCACTTTTTCATGAAACATACACTTAATTATTTCATAAACTTTCTCAAATACTACATTTTTATGTCAAATTTATGACTTTTTACTAAAACCAAAAAAAAACAAATGGAAAAACTATTTTATTTGATTTCAGACTGAAAACACAATAGGCCTCTTTCATTCACAGGCCTTAAGGACTTGACCTCCTTAATTCGAGCTTAATAATTATCCACTATCATCACCACAATCCCATTTAAATTAAACTTGACATTCATCATATTGAAATTAACATAACTATAAACCATACATAAAAGCTAATATATATTTGTTCAATGAAGATTTATTATTTTTCCAAGATTAAATATAAAGAAAATAATTATATTTAAACTTTTTTATAATCAAAATAATGTCATCGTGATACTAGTAATTAATAAATAATAACAATTGTTTTATATTGTTATATTATATTGAAGACTAAAATTATTTTTTGGATTTAAACAAAAGTACCAACATTTTCAATCAATCAAAAATAATTGATGAAGAATTAAATTATTATTTTTTTTGATATACATTTTTATTAAATATTGAATCAATATTATATTAAATACAAATCAATTTATTTAAACATCTGGTTATATGAATAGATATATTAGTCTAAATATGTGCTACAGTACTTATAATTAAACACTTAAACATTTTCGAGTATTATTAGTTTTCACTATTATATATTATAAACAATTTAATTACTAATATGCATACATTTTAAGTAAATAATCTGTAAAATTTGTTTTATGTGAAAATATAAAAGCACATATTAGATAAAATTCATGGAGACAAATTATCGAACATTGCTCTCTATAATTTATATGAAAGTGTCATGAATCTATATTATAAATCATAATAATAAAAGCAAAATAAAAGTGCAAAATAAATTTATTGTTTGATTGTAACCTGCTAGTTACAGTTTATCAGTATTAAATATAATTTACCATAACGACTTCTTCACAAGGATAGTTGTTGATTAGTAGTTTTTAACATATTTAATGATTATTAGTGTTAATAATATTTAGGTAGATAGTAATGTAATTCTTAATATAAATAAGACTACATACTTTAAATACATTATAAATTTCCAAAATACATTGTGAATAATAGATTAACAGGTTATATTTGAAATAAACTACCTATGTATTATTTTTTCATATTTATACATAGTTTGTATTATATTTAAGTTAAAAACAATACGATGTTTTCGCAAATATTTAGAAATGAAAAAATAAAATATTATGGTAAATAATAAATTACTTCAGATTTCCGCGTAAAACCCAAAACTACTTAATATCCATTGTTCCCGCGATTTTACCGTTTGTTTATTGATTCCAAAGAGGATAGACAATACAATATAAATGTACAACTTCTTTGATATAAGAGATTATAGGTGTATCGGTATGATTATATTATGCGTTTACCGACGTTCTGTTCTTTTTCTGTTTGTAGAAACTCGCGTTTTCATGGTTGAAATTCTTAATTTTGCATTTCATTTATTATAATCTAATATAATTGTTTTATGTTTATTAAATTCAATAATTTTATGTAAAATGTAATAATTTGTTTATTCGTAATAGTTGAATAACAAAAGTAAGATATTTTCATTTTTAAATAACACAAATAAATACTTATTTGTGTTACCTACTTAAGTTACTTAATAAACATTTTTAATATAACAGGTACATCATGTCTATTCCTCCATTTATATTGGGTGGAAACCCATGGGCCCAAATGATTGTTCAACAGCAACAACAACAAATTGCTGCTGTGCAGGCACAAGCTCAAGCCCAGGTTGTCCATGCACAAGCAGCTGCTGTACATAATATGCATGTGGCTCAGCAAATGGCAATGCATCAAATGTCATCGACTCCATCTCACAGAATACCTGAACCATTAAGTGAAGAAAAATTACAAGAAAAATGTAATTTCAAAAAAATTGTTTTTATTTGTATACCCTGTTTTGTAACTATTCCTTATGATTAATTGTATGTTTTGTATGTATAGCACAAAAATGGCATCAAATCCAAGCAAAAAGATTTGCGCCTAAGCGTAAGTTTGGTTTTGTGGATGCACAAAAGGAAGACATGCCTCCTGAACACATTCGTAAAATAATCAGAGTCCATGGTGATATGAGCAGTAGAAAATATCGTCATGATAAAAGAGTATATCTTGGGTATGTAAACTAAAAATATTTTTTGAATTTGTAAGAAAACTGCCATAACAGATAAGGCTTAATTAAGAAGTATTACGGTATTTTATGTATTTTATTGAAATCTATATGGAAAAATCAAACTACTATTGAATCTTTGGTTTGAAATTACTGATTTGTCATTGACTTATAGTTTTGTAAAGTTAAATTATATTTTTACATTAAAATAATATTTTTATTACTTCACATATTGTTACCTGTAAACAATATAAATTATTTTATTTTAAATGAAAATATATAATAAATATTTATTACTAAATTATTAGAATTAAAAATAATATATTAATTTTAGAGCTCTTAAATATATGCCACATGCTGTCTTAAAGTTATTGGAAAATATGCCAATGCCATGGGAACAGATCCGTGATGTCAAAGTTTTGTATCATATAACTGGTGCAATTACTTTTGTTAATGAAATTCCATGGGTTATTGAACCAGTTTATATTGCTCAATGGGGGTAAGACCTTTTATTGTTTTATAACTATTTACCATTAAATTATGTTTATAATTAATTTTTTTTTAAGAACTATGTGGATAATGATGAGAAGAGAAAAGCGTGATAGACATCATTTTAAACGAATGCGTTTTCCTCCATTTGATGATGAAGAACCTACTTTAGATTATGCTGACAATGTATTAGATGTTGAGCCTTTAGAAGCTATTCAAATTGATTTAGATACAGAAGAAGATGCTGCTGTTGCTAAGTGGTTTTATGATCATAAGCCACTTGTTAACACTAGGTATGTAAAAAGTAATAGTTGATGTATATTATCATTTTGTTAATATCTTATTAATATTTAATATTGAAAATTTTTTAGGCATGTAAATGGATCAACATATCGTAAATGGAATTTAACTTTACCACAAATGGCTACATTATATAGATTAGCAAATCAGCTTTTAACTGACCTTGTCAATGATAATTATTTTTATTTATTTGATCCAAAGTCATTTTTCACTGCTAAAGCTTTAAACATGGCTATTTCTGGAGGACCTAAATTTGAACCACTTATCAAAGATTCAAACCCATCGTAAATGTTTATTTATTTTTTAAATTTCAATTTTTTTTACATAATTTCATATTATTTTTCTTAGTTTTGTTCGTGATGAAAATTGGAATGAATTTAAAGATATCAATAAAATTATTATCCGACAACCTGTAAGAACTGAATATAGAATTGCATTTCCGTACTTATACAATAACCTACCTCATTATGTACATTTATCTTGGTAAGTGCTATTTTATGGTTAAATTGTATCGTGTTAATAATAATCCATTTATTTAATTTCAATAATAAAAGTAAACTACACACATGTTTTGAAAATTACATACAAATATTTGTTGTTTTTACTAATGTGTGTAACATTAATTTTCATAATCGTTGAAGCTAACTTGTTAAAAGGTTATCAATTTTAGCGCTGATAGTTATGAACAATTTGTTTGAAAATAATATTGGTTGAAATATGAGTTTCAAAATATAACATTAAATAGTATTTTATGTAAATTTTTAAAAGCTTTGATGAATCTCGTAGGGATTTGAAATTGGATGCAGAATGATGACCAACTATTGTGTTTTGAAATAGATTTTGTCATATTTGTTTTAAAATTAATAGGAAAATGCATGCAACTGAGCACATGGAATTTGTAATAACGATTAGCGCAAGAGTATCTGATATTTGATAATAAATACTAACAAATAGCATTTATTGATAATAGTGATCTATTGTTATAAATTTAAACAAATTATTTAGAAAAATATAATTGGGTTTAAGAAGATTTAGGAATTCAAAGATATTGTATTTTTTAAATACATTATTAATTTTTAATTCAGTCATAATATTAATTTTTCAAAATATATTTTACAATATAACTAGTCCATTCCATTTAGTTGGCAATTTATAAAAGTATTGTTAGAAATCATTTGAACATATTAATTAACTATCAAACATTCACTTTAAAAAAGTATAATTCAAATTATATATTTATTTGCGATTTGATAAAATAAAAATTATCTGATGTTTCACACTTTTCCCTCTACTTATTACAGTTAAAAATATTCTTAAGAACCTCTAAATATAATATAGTACCTAATCTGTCAGAAATCAAGCTATATATAAAATATACAATTAACAACTTGTTAGTCTTGTCTTTAAAATAATTTCAAAAATTCAAGTTTCACAAATGTTAACTGTACTTATTATTTTTATTATGTGTTATAAATCAAGCCTTATAAATAATATATAAATTACAATTACAATTATTTATAGGTTTACGAACCTATATTTGATGACGATGAAGAATTTGAATTACCACCAGAAGTCCAGCCATTTTTACAAGAAACTCCAGTTTACACTGACAATACAGCAAATGGAATTGCATTGTTATGGGCTCCTAGACCCTTTAATATGCGTTCTGGTCTGTATATTTTCATAATTATTCAAAATGTATTATGAATGAATAATACTTATATTAATTATTATTATTAGGCCGTTGTAGAAAAGCTATTGATATGCCTTTAGTTAAGAGTTGGTATAGAGAACATTGTCCTCCTGGGCAACCTGTTAAAGTGCGAGTGAGCTATCAAAAACTTTTGAAGTACTATGTTTTAAATGCTTTAAAACATCGACCACCTAAACCACAGAAAAAAAGGTTTTATATATAAATTGATTAATTTGTATTTTGTCTAAATATCATAATTTGTTATTTTTATGTATGATTATTAGATACTTATTCCGTTCATTTGAATTTACCAAATTTTTCCAAACAACATTAGATTGGTAGAAGCTGGACTACAAGTATGCAAACAAGGATAAAATAAATATGTTAAATCTTTTAATTCATCGTAAAAATCTAAATTATTTACATCTGGATTACAATTTTAATTTAAAACCAGTAAAAACCCTTACAACCAAAGAGAGGAAAAAATCTCGGTTTGGAAATGGTATATAATTATTAAAATTAGTTGTAACATGTTGATATAATAAATTTAAATTCTTATTTTTATTATTTATTAGCTTTTCATTTGTGTCGAGAAATACTTCGTTTGACAAAATTGATCATTGATTCACATGTACAGTACAGATTAAATAACATTGATGGATTGCAATATGTATTTGCACATGTTGGACAACTAACAGGCATGTGCCGTTATAAGTACAAACTCATGAGACAAATTCGCATGTGCAAAGATCTAAAACATCTTATTTACTATCCTACTGTAATAATATTACTGTAAAATACTGTAAGTAATTTTTACAAAGTATTGGAAAATTTTATTTTGAATTAATGTTTTATTTTAGGAGCCGGTAGGAAAAGGTCCAGGCTGTGGATTTTGGGCACCAGGTTGGCGTGTATGGTTATTTTTAATGCGTGGTATAACACCATTATTAGAAAGATGGTTAGGTAATTTTCTATCTCGACAGTTTGAAGGAAGACATTCAAAAGGTGTTGCTAAAACTGTTACTAAACAACGTGTTGAGAGTCATTTTGATTTGGAACTACGTGCTTCTGTAAATCTTTTGATATTTGATATTTTTTTATTTTTCATATTTATATAAATATATATATATATATATATAGGTAATGCATGATATTGTGATATGATGCCAGAAGGTATTAAACAAAATAAAGCTAGAACCATTTTGCAACATTTATCTGAAGCTTGGAGATGTTGGAAAGCAAATATTCCATGGAAGGTAAAATAGTTTACAATAAATTTAATGCATAGAATTATTTTAAAATATTTTATTTAATAGGTTCCAGGATTACCAACTCCGATTGAGAATATGATTCTTCGATATGTAAAAATGAAAGCTGACTGGTGGACAAACACAGCTCATAACAATAGGGAGCGTATTCGTAGAGGAGCTACAGTGGACAAAACTGTTTGTAAAAAAAATTTAGGTCGTCTAACTCGATTATATTTAAAAGCTGAACAAGAACGTCAACACAATTATCTTAAAGTATGATTTATATAATTATTTTTATTTATATACTTTAACATATTTTGGATTTAGGATGGACCTTATATTTCCCCTGAAGAAGCTGTGGCTATTTATACAATAACTGTACATTGGTTGGAATCTCGACGTTTTGCCCCAATACCATTTCCTCCACTTTCATACAAACATGATACAAAATTATTAATTTTAGCTCTTGAACGTTTAAAAGAAGCTTATAGGTAATATTGACAATACTATTTTAAAAATAGATTAACTTCTAATAATAGTGTTAATTAACCTATATTATAAACTTTAATTTATAGTGTGAAGTCTCGTTTAAATCAGAGCCAAAGAGAAGAACTTGGATTAATTGAACAGGCTTATGATAATCCTCATGAAGCACTTTCAAGAATTAAATGTCATTTATTAACTCAAAGAACATTTAAAGAAGTATGTAACTTTGTGTTTTACATATTGTTTCGCAACGTGATGTGCTTAATAAGCTGATTCCGGATAGTATAGTAAGGTATAGGGTAAAATACTTTAACACGCGATTGATACACTAATATTATTTTATTTTATATCGATAAAACGATAGAATACGATATTCGCGGTTCTAAATTCGCGTCGCGACTGACTATATATATTTTCGCGTAACATCGTGGGTACGTCGACGACTTTATCACGCCTGATGCCTTATATTTCAAATGCGATAACTAATGTCGATCGACGACCGTACACATATTTTAAACAATTTAATTCAGAAAAATTTTATTAATAGATATAGTTAATAACATTTAACCTCAGTAGCATAGTAATAAAATATGATAGAGTGATATTTTTTCCCCTTTCCCAAAAATTATATCTTATATGATAAAATGTAATATTATACTATTGAAATTAACATAATTTGAAAATACTTAAATATTTATTTCAAATATTAAATTATTATGAAAAAGCAACAAGAGATAATAGACTCGGGTTATTTATTTTTATTAAAATATATTATATATATTAGTTTTTAAATTTTATGTTTACTTCAATATCTTCAAATGAATGTACGTATGTAATTATTAATTTTTCAATCAAATTGCCAATGTAAGAAAAAGTGATGTTATATAGATGTGAGTCATAAACATAATATAGATGTATTCAATTATAATATTTTATAATATATATAAAATTAAAATATTAAAAATAAAAAAAGAGAGATAATAAATAATGTTCTTGTCTTTAAATTTAAATAAGTTGACACTTATATTAAAATGATAAAACTATATTTTTTATGTTACACATTGTCAGTTAATGATAATATATGTTGTTATTATGTCCTCTTAAGAAAAATAATATATAATGTATGTTATTATATTATTAATAATATTTATTTATTGAAATATGAGTTTTGAATTTTAAGTATAGTTTAGTATTTTACGTGGATTTTAAAAGCTATGATGAATTGCGTAGGGGCTCTGAAGTTGGATGCGGAATGATGCCCAACTATTGTGTTTTGAAATGGATTTTGTCTGTGATGTATCTGTTTTAAAACTAATAGGATAATGCGCCCAACTGAGCATATTGAATTTGTAATGATTAGCACAGGGTTCTGACACCTGTATTAATGAATACAGACAAATAGCATTTATTAATAATGTGGTCAGTGATCTATTATTATTAAATGTTGTTTGGACAATATATATCTGAACAAAAAATAAAGAAAAATATTGTTTGCTTTTAAATATTAAATAAAATCAAAATTATTAGAATTATTGTACATACATAATTTCTTAAATAAGATACATTTAAAAAAATTAAATAAAAATCTTTAGTTTATTTCTAATAATTTAGTATTTTTGAGCATTATCATTATTGTTTAAAATTAATAGTCATTTTGTTTTCTAGGTTGGAATAGAATTTATGGATTTATATTCTCATTTAGTTCCAGTTTATGATGTTGAACCATTAGAAAAAATAACTGATGCATATTTAGATCAATATTTATGGTATGAAGCTGATAAACGGCGTTTGTTTCCACCATGGATTAAACCATCTGATACGGAGCCTCCACCATTACTTGTATATAAATGGTGTCAAGGTAAATATATTTAATTTTTTATTAGAATAAAATAAATAAGACAACTTTTTTTATGTATGGGTTGTTTTGTTAGACACCATAATTTATTGAGACAAAATTTTTTTTTTAAATTTAAGTGTATTAATTAAAATTTACTATAAATGTAAACGTGTAAATAATTTGCAAGATGTATGGGATGTAAGTGAAGGTGAATGCAACGTATGCTTGAATCAAAATTTGAAAAAATCTATGAAAAAATTGATTTAACATTACTAAACAGATTATTGAGATTAATTGTCGATCATAATATTGCTGATTATATGACTGCGAAAAGCAATGTTATAATAAATTATAAAGTTTGTATTTTAATTACTAAAAAATACAAATATTAATACATTCTTATGAGTTATACTTATATATTTATAGGATATGAATCATACAAATAGTTATGGTATAGTTAGAGGTTTACAATTTTCATCATTTTTTGTTCAACATTATGGATTGGTCTTGGATTTGTTAGTTTTTGGATTACAGAGGTCTTCGGAGATGGCGGACCTCCTCAAATACCTAATGATTTTTTGACATTCCAAGATGTTCCTACAGAAATAGGTCATCCAGTTCGTCTTTATTGTCGATATATTGATAGAGTACACATTTTCTTGAGGTATTTTAAATTAATAATCATTTTATATGGGTGATATATAAAAAAATGCCAAAACTAATAATTATATTGAATATTATGACTTAACTAAAAACGAAAACAAAGCTATTACAACATTGAAAATGTTTTTATGCATTTTCATTGAAATTTTTTAACATTTAATTTGTAATTTTATCAATGTTATTAATTTTTTTTTATTTATTAATTTTTTTTTTTTTTTTTTTTGGGGGGGGATGTATAAATTAAATAGTTAAAACTTATTATTTTTGTAAAAAGAATTTAAATTTATGTTTTAACATATTTACTTTTAGTATCATCTTATTACTATGAGTAAATGTTAATTTCAAGGTTTTTACAATTTTATAATTGGATTTTTATAACAAAATATATGTATACAACTTAATTTACCATTGCCAAAAAAAACTATTTTTAATGGTGTTTATAATTGTTAATTAGTATTAAATATATACTTTATAAATACTTTATTTTTGATAAATAGATTTACTGCTGAAGAAGCCAAGGATCTTATACAGCGTTATCTAACAGAACATCCAGATCCTAATAATGAGAATATTGTTGGTTATAATAACAAAAAATGTTGGCCTCGTGATGCTAGAATGCGCTTAATGAAACATGATGTTAACATGTAAATTAGTATAAAAGTGTTAGTATTGAGTGTATTTTTATTTATTGTTTTTAATTTTATAGAGGAAGAGCTGTATTTTGGGACATTAAAAATAGATTACCTTGATCAACAACTACAATTCAATGGGAAAATAGTTTTGTGAGCGTTTATTCCAAAGACAATCCTAATTTATTGTTTAATATGAGTGGTTTTGAATGTCGTATTTTACCAAAGGTAAGATATGAGTTATAAAATATATACTTGTGTGTATACATATAATTATTTACACTAATAGAATATACTCATTTTTTAGTGTCGTACTATTCATGATGAACATACTCATAGAGATGGATTATGGAATTTACAAAATGAAATCACTAAAGAAAGAAGAGCTCAATCATTTTTGAGAGTTGATGATGAGTCTTTGCAAAGATTCCATAATCGTGTTAGACAAATATTAATGGTCAGTGGATCAACAACATTTACTAGGGTGAATTTAATTTTAACTACAATTATATTTTAATTTATAATTGGAAATTGTTTTTAATGTATAGATTGTTAATAAATGGAATACAGCATTGATTGGTTTAATGACTTATTTCCGAGAACCTGTAGTAAATACTCAAGAACTATTGGATCTATTGGTAAAATGTGAAAACAAAATTCAGACTCGTATTAAAATTGGTCTTAATTTTAAAATGCCTTCAAGATTCCCTCCAGTCGTTTTCTATACATCTAAAGAGCTTGGTGGCTTAGGAATGTTATCTATGGGTCATGTTCTTATTCCACAGGTAAATAATTCAAATAATAATTTTAAAAAATTTATTTCACTCGAAAAATTTTTTTTAGTCCGATTTAAGATGGTCAAAACAAACAGATGTTGGCATAACTCATTTCCGTTCAGGTATAAGTCATGATGAAGATCAGTTGATTCCCAATCTATACCGTTATATAAAACCATGGGAATCAGAATTTATTGACTCCCAGAGAGTTTGGGCTGAATATGCATTAAAAAGACAAGAAGCTAATGCTCAAAATAGGTAAAGCTCAATAAATAAATATAAATATTAATGTTTTTTTATAAAATTCTTTAAAATACTTTCAGACGTTTGACATTAGAAGATTTAGAAGATAGTTGGGATCGTGGTATACCTAGGATCAATACTCTGTTCCAGAAAGACAGACATACATTAGCTTATGACAAAGGCTGGAGAATTAGAACAGAATTTAAACAATATCAGGTATAATGATATTATATATATATGTATAATAGCAGTTTGAGAAATTATTATTTAAATAACGCTCCCAAAGCTCTGAAAATTGTTGAAAACAAGTAAAATACATGTTTTATATAAATGAGCAGTTTCGTATTTACTAGGGAATTCAGGGGTAGTGAACAATATTCCAGTACCAAAAATACTAAAATACTTTTTTTTTATTAATTTGTTTTACTATTTTTTTTGACCCCCCTTCATAAAATGTATGAAAATTTGTTACTGTAAGTGGGTCTAATAAAATCTAATATATAATTTTAATAAAAATCAATATATCTAGTATCAAGTGTTATTTCATTGAATTTAATATATTAATAATATGTATTTATATGTAGGTTCTAAAACAGAATCCTTTCTGGTGGACTCATCAGCGACATGATGGTAAATTGTGGAATTTGAATAATTACCGTACAGATATGATTCAAGCATTGGGTGGTGTAGAGGGTATATTAGAACATACTTTATTTAAAGGAACCTATTTCCCGACTTGGGAAGGTCTATTTTGGTAAATTATTTATATTGTTGGTAAATTTCTATTATTATTGTATTTATATTTTATTCTTATTTAGGGAAAAGGCTTCTGGATTTGAAGAATCTGAAGTACAAAAAATTGACCAATGCTCAGCGTTCTGGATTGAATCAAATTCCTAATCGTTGTTTCACATTATGGTGGTCACCGACTATCAATCGTGCTAATGTTTATGTGGGTTTCCAAGTACAACTTGATTTGACTGGAATATTTATGCATGGTAAAATTCCTACTCTCAAAATTTCTTTGATTCAAATATTCAGAGCTCATTTGTGGCAAAAAGTTCATGAGTCTATTGTATATATATTAATATCAGCTAAGTTAGTAATTTATATTGTTTAAATAAATATATTTTGTGAATAATGTAACTGTTATTTAATTTATGTTGTAGGTTTTTGATCAAGAACTAGATGCATTGGAAATTGAAACTGTTCAAAAGGAAACTATTCATCCACGTAAATCTTACAAAATGAATTCATCTTGTGCGGATATACTACTTTTTGCTGCTTATAAATGGAATGTATCCAGGCCCTCACTTTTAGCCGATTCTAAGTAATTATTGGTCATAAAATAATACAATTTTATTGATCAATTATACTTTGTTTATTATTTATTAATGTAATTTACTTATTTTAGAGATACAATGGACAACACTACTACACAAAAATATTGGCTAGATGTCCAATTGAGATAGGGTGACTACGATTCACATGATGTTGAACGTTATGCTAGAGCCAAATTTTTGGATTATGCGACTGATAACATGTCTATTTATCCATCACCTACTGATGTATTGATTTCCATTGATTTAGCTTACAATTTACATAGGTAATATAGTATTGTTTTTAAAAAGGTTAAAATATTAAAATATTGTTTATACTTATGCAATATGTCTTTTTTTAATTTAAAATTAATATGTAATTTATATATTGTATATTTTTAGTGCTTATGGAAATTGGTTCCCTGGTTGTAAGCCTTTAATTCAGCAAGCGATGGCGAAAATCATGAAAGCAAATCCTGCTTTATATGTATTAAGGGAACGTATACGAAAAGCTTTACAATTATATTCTTCAGAACCTATTGAACCATACTTGTTAAGTCAAAATTATGGTGAACTGTTTTCCAATCAAATTATTTGGTAATTTCCATTAATAATAATATTTATGAATAGTTATATTTTTTTTTTATATACTAAATATAATCTATAATTATCTGATTTTAGGTTTGTGGATGATACAAATGTATACAGAGTAACAATTCATAAAACTTTTGAAGGAAATTTGACAACTAAACCTATTAATGGAGCAATCTTTATATTTAACCCACGTACTGGACAACTGTTTTTGAAAATTATTCATACATCAGTATGGGCTGGTCAAAAACGTTTAGGACAAGTAAATATATTTATATTAATATATCAAATCTATCTGATTTATATAATTTTAAGAAAAAACTAAAATATTTTTAATTTGTAGTTAGCAAAATGGAAAACCACAGAAGAAGTAGCAGCTTTAATTCGTTCATTGCCCGTTGAAGAACAGCCTAAGCAAATTATTGTTACTCGTAAAGGAATGTTGGACGCTCTCAAAGTACATCTTTTGGATTTCCCAAATATTGTAATTAAAGGGTCCGAATTACAACTTCCATTTCAAGAATGTTTAAAGGTGGAAAAGTTAGGTGATTTCATATTAAAAGCAACAGAACCATCTGGGTTCTTTTTAATTGTTATGATGATTGGCTTAAAACAATCTCTTCTTATACGTTAAAGTATTTCTTTTTCTTTTTTGTAGCCAACATCTAAAAATATATATATGTACTTTTTTAGGCATTTTCTTGGTTAATATTGATTCTGAGAGCTTTACACGTTAATACTGAACGTACTAAAGTTATATTAAAACCTGACAAAACAACTATAACTGAACCACATCACATTTGGCCGACACTTAGTGATGATGAATGGATCAAGGTTGAAGTACAATTGAAAGATTTGATTTTAGCTGATTATGGAAAGAAAAACAAGTATGTATTAATATTTAACAAATTTATAATTTTATAATTACTGTAATTGTTTATTATAGTGTAAATGTTGCATCCTTAACACAATCAGAAATCCGTGATATTATTTTGGGAATGGAGATAAGCGCACCATCAGCACAAAGACAGCAAATTGCTGAAATAGAAAAACAAACTAAAGAACAATCACAATTATCAGCAACCACGACTAGAACAGTGAATAAACATGGAGATGATATTATTACTTCCACTACTTCTAATTATGAAACTCAAACATTCAGGTATTGTTGTAAATTAATATTTAATTTCATGATTATAATATAAAGCTCTGAAAATTGTTGAAAACAAGTAAAATACATGTTTTATATAAATGAGCAGTTTCGTATTTACTAGGGAATTCAGGGGTAGTGAACAATATTCCAGTACCAAAAATACTAAAATACTTTTTTTTTATTAATTTGTTTTACTATTTTTTTTGGACCCCCCTTCATAAAATGCATGAAAATTTGTTACTGTAAGTGGGTCTAATAAAATCTAATATATAATTTTAATAAAAATCAATATATCTAGTATCAAGTGTTATTTCATTGAATTTAATATATTAATAATATGTATTTATATGTAGGTTCTAAAACAGAATCCTTTCTGGTGGACTCATCAGCGACATTTAAATTATACAATAATTATACAATAATTATAATGCTCAAAAATACTAAATTATTAGAAATAAACTAAAGATTTTTATTTAATTTTTTTAAATGTATCTTATTTAAGAAATTATGTATGTACAATAATTCTAATAATTTTGATTTTATTTAATATTTAAAAGCAAACAATATTTTTCTTTATTTTTTGTTCAGATATATATTGTCCAAACAACATTTAATAATAATAGATCACTGACCACATTATTAATAAATGCTATTTGTCTGTATTCATTAATACAGGTGTCAGAACCCTGTGCTAATCATTACAAATTCAATATGCTTTGTTGGGCGCATTATCCTATTAGTTTTAAAACAGATACATCACAGACAAAATCCATTTCAAAACACAATAGTTGGGCATCATTCCGCATCCAACTTCAGAGCCCCTACGCAATTCATCATAGCTTTTAAAATCCACGTAAAATACTAAACTATACTTAAAATTCAAAACTCATATTTCAATAAATAAATATTATTAATAATATAATAACATACATTATATATTATTTTTCTTAAGAGGACATAATAACAACATATATTATCATTAACTGACAATGTGTAACATAAAAAATATAGTTTTATCATTTTAATATAAGTGTCAACTTATTTAAATTTAAAGACAAGAACATTATTTATTATCTCTCTTTTTTTATTTTTAATATTTTAATTTTATATATATTATAAAATATTATAATTGAATACATCTATATTATGTTTATGACTCACATCTATATAACATCACTTTTTCTTACATTGGCAATTTGATTGAAAAATTAATAATTACATACGTACATTCATTTGAAGATATTGAAGTAAACATAAAATTTAAAAACTAATATATATAATATATTTTAATAAAAATAAATAACCCGAGTCTATTATCTCTTGTTGCTTTTTCATAATAATTTAA
This sequence comes from Schlechtendalia chinensis, assembly GCA_019022885.1. Classification (NCBI taxonomy): domain Eukaryota; kingdom Metazoa; phylum Arthropoda; class Insecta; order Hemiptera; family Aphididae; genus Schlechtendalia; species Schlechtendalia chinensis. Next base: position 1,961,756 of record JAFHKX010000014.1, read on the forward strand.
TATTTGAAATAAATATTTAAGTATTTTCAAATTATGTTAATTTCAATAGTATAATATTACATTTTATCATATAAGATATAATTTTTGGGAAAGGGGAAAAAATATCACTCTATCATATTTTATTACTATGCTACTGAGGTTAAATGTTATTAACTATATCTATTAATAAAATTTTTCTGAATTAAATTGTTTAAAATATGTGTACGGTCGTCGATCGACATTAGTTATCGCATTTGAAATATAAGGCATCAGGCGTGATAAAGTCGTCGACGTACCCACGATGTTACGCGAAAATATATATAGTCAGTCGCGACGCGAATTTAGAACCGCGAATATCGTATTCTATCGTTTTATCGATATAAAATAAAATAATATTAGTGTATCAATCGCGTGTTAAAGTATTTTACCCTATACCTTACTATACTATCCGGAATCAGCTTATTAAGCACATCACGTTGCGAAACAATATGTAAAACACAAAGTTACATACTTCTTTAAATGTTCTTTGAGTTAATAAATGACATTTAATTCTTGAAAGTGCTTCATGAGGATTATCATAAGCCTGTTCAATTAATCCAAGTTCTTCTCTTTGGCTCTGATTTAAACGAGACTTCACACTATAAATTAAAGTTTATAATATAGGTTAATTAACACTATTATTAGAAGTTAATCTATTTTTAAAATAGTATTGTCAATATTACCTATAAGCTTCTTTTAAACGTTCAAGAGCTAAAATTAATAATTTTGTATCATGTTTGTATGAAAGTGGAGGAAATGGTATTGGGGCAAAACGTCGAGATTCCAACCAATGTACAGTTATTGTATAAATAGCCACAGCTTCTTCAGGGGAAATATAAGGTCCATCCTAAATCCAAAATATGTTAAAGTATATAAATAAAAATAATTATATAAATCATACTTTAAGATAATTGTGTTGACGTTCTTGTTCAGCTTTTAAATATAATCGAGTTAGACGACCTAAATTTTTTTTACAAACAGTTTTGTCCACTGTAGCTCCTCTACGAATACGCTCCCTATTGTTATGAGCTGTGTTTGTCCACCAGTCAGCTTTCATTTTTACATATCGAAGAATCATATTCTCAATCGGAGTTGGTAATCCTGGAACCTATTAAATAAAATATTTTAAAATAATTCTATGCATTAAATTTATTGTAAACTATTTTACCTTCCATGGAATATTTGCTTTCCAACATCTCCAAGCTTCAGATAAATGTTGCAAAATGGTTCTAGCTTTATTTTGTTTAATACCTTCTGGCATCATATCCACAATATCATGCATTACCTATATATATATATACTTCATTCAGAATCTTTAGATGCGCGTTATGTTTTGTCCATAGTCAATTCGTTCGTTCTTTACATATTTAGCCATAGTTACCAAAATCAATAACTATAATATATAATGATATAATACATTTAAATAAAATATTTATTATAATATATCCTTTTGTTTCCATGATAACCGATAATCGATGTGATTATTAATTTTCCAAACTAGAGACTTTAATTATTATTAAAGCGCGGATTTATATACCTTAAAAAACTACCAAATATGCGTTAAAAAATCTTAAATATGCATTAATATATGCACTAAAATGTTTAAATATGCATGCATAAAAAAAATATGCACCAAAAAATTACATGTATTTTTCATAAAATTATAATAAATTATTATTATAATAATTAATTTAAATGATTACATTTGTTCTAAAAATATTTTTTTTAATTTCTTGATTCCTTAAAACTTGATTCTCTGGCCGTTTTTTGGAGTTTTAATCTATAAGAAAAAATCGGAATCAATAATATTAAAAATGTATCTCAAAAGAAATTTACTTAGGTACCTACCTAAATTTGAATTGCACTATATGACAATCATTTTAGCAATATTTTCAAATAACATTGATCTACGTTTGTCAGTCAATACATTTTTATACCTCGAAAATGACCGCTCCACATTTGTTGGAGTAATTGGTGCGTATTTATAAAATGTCATATCATTTGGGGATAAAACTTCGCCGAGTTTAATTGATTCACTTTCTCCATTTAAAATTTTTGATATTTTACTTAGTGTATCGAAGCTTTCGTTTTTTGATAGAATTTTTTTTAATTTTTCATAAACAGATTTATCCTTTTGTCCGTTACATTTTTGAAGAGATATTTTTGTGTTTTCAATCAAAGTGATAGCATCATTCAAAAGAACTCCCGATTTTTCTAGACATTTAATTGTTTCGGGTAAAAATCCAAAATTAGATTTTATATATTAAATTCGCATCCAATGATTTGTCCGCTAAAACATCTTGAGCCATTTGTATAGAAATTGCATCATCTGGGTTTAACTGCTTGGCAATACTACGAATTTGCTCTATGTTTTCACAACAGTATATAGCAGCGTTTAGCCATGTCCCCCAACGAGTGATGATCGGTTCTGGCGGTAAAGGCAGACCAAGTGCTTCATTTTTAAAAAAAGCAACGCGATAAGGAGCTTTAAAAAAAAATTTTTTAACATTTAATATAACTTTGTCCACATTCGGAAAACATTTTCTCACTTCTTCAGCTGTAAGATGTAATTCATGAGCTAAACAAGTAACGTGGAGTATCTTAGAGTAAAATGCCTTGATTGCACCGGCTGCTTTTACCATATACGGCGCAGCATCACTCAAAAATAACAGTACAGAATCATGTTGTATACCTTCAGGCCACAATAAATTTAGAAATTTTTCAAATAGTTTTGAAATAGTAGAGTAATTTGCTTTGTCCAAAACTTCAGAATTTAATAACATCGTTGTACCTGGACCATCAGTTTCTAATGTTCCGATGATGACATTGGCGACATATCGCCCTTCAATATCTGTAGTTTCGTCAATTGACAACCACACCTTTTTTCCTTTGACTTTATTACGAATTTTATTCATTGTTTCAATATAGCAATCATTTAAATAATTTTTACGAATTGTCGATTCATCGGGTATTTTTTTGAGAGTATATTTTTCCAAAAATGATTTGAAATGTGTATCGTTAAGTTTTTTTAGCGGAATATTTGCCGAAACCAGTGCTTTGCATAAATCTACACAAAATGGATCTTTATTTAATACTGTATTAGTGAGTAAACTTTGAACATTTTGTTTTTTAGTCTGGCTCAAACTTACAGATTTTAAATGCTTTTCAGTTTCAATATGTTGTGTAATTGAATATCGTTTATCGTGGCCAACTTTTACTTCACATAATTTGCACAGTATTACTTGACCATCGGTTGAAAAAATATTCTCACCAAATTCACGCACATAACTACGAAGATGACTCGATAAAGACGATTTTTCTTTCAGCATCTTGAAAAAATATAATACACGAAGACACGCACTACGACAGACAAGAACACACGGTTCATACTAAATATTTTTACAGAATGAAATAATATTATTGGTCTGATACCGAAACCGATATTTTCTGAGTATTCGTATATATTATTTGATTATTTCACCGATAAAGATAATTAATCTAAGGGCCGAGACTCTACACACAATAAAATGAAATATGACACACCAGACCGATTAACGGGCATTTCCCACAAAATCTGAGAGCGATAAGATTTTCTTCGTAAAAGATATTTATTTATTTTTTTGTAACGGTAATTACTTCAAAAATGTTTAAAAATCAAATTAACACCAAAATATGCACTCTAAGATGAAATATGCAATTAAAATATAATGTATTTCTTAAAAATACAAAAAAAAAAATGTTTTTGCAATTATGTTGCTTTTGCAGCATTTAAAAAAATTTTAATAATTAAAAAAAACAAAAATGTCGAGTTTTCAAAAAAGAATAGCGTTTGTCAAATTACAACCTAATGCGTAATATCACAGCGAAAAATTCCGAAATTATTACGTCCGTCTGTGGTCGGTTTTGTATGGAAAACGTTCTGTTTTTAATGTGAAAAATATTTCAGCATATCCTAGAAAAAAATTTTCAAAAAGATTCAGTTGAACATAAAAGGACGTGAGGAAAGGACGAAACACTAAACATTTTACGATATATTTTAAATGGAATTTATAATAGGTTTGCTGCGTACACATATATACTCGTATATACAATATACGGTACATTACGCGTCATTCTATAATCGCTCTTTTCAAATGCGTTCATTATGTGTAGTGTATTTATTTTTTTTTAACGTATACGTTGTAGTCGATACGACCGGTACTTATTGAGTGCGAGCTCGCATGCATTTAGATGGAAAACACAGACGAATAAAGAACGGATGCGAGTCGTAACGGAAAATTCGACGGTAACGGCGATTGTAGTTTTTCTGACGCGACGACCGACGTTTTCGAAATACAAAGGTCACGCGAATTATTCAATACGATATATTTTATACACCTAATATGGTTTCCTTTATGGAAAGAGTCGATCCTCTTAATGATGGATCACGGCGGACGCGCGTATGAATAATGCATGGCGCCGCGGCGGCCGCGGATGAATTATGAATTTTCGTTTTTGAAATTATGGGCATTTTTTGTTTTTTTTTCTTTAAGTAGACGGTCAGGTAAAAAAAAAAAAAATATATATATATATATATAAAACTAGATGAAATACGAGGCCGGATTTGAAATTTAAATGTGATTATCAAATGACACTTCTCGCACAAGAATATCGTGTAAACGATGCACTCAAAAACAGACATAACGGCGTGTTCGAAAATTACGCACGCACATATATATATTGTGCATTATGAAACGAAAACGATGAACTTGACCGTCTGAAATATTATCGATTATCTCTACACGATGTATACCGTTTGCGTTTTAAATTAAAAAAAAAAAAATAAATAAATAAATAATAATCTAGATTTAAAATCGTAATTATACCACACTCGTATCGAAAACAAAACAAAACAAAAAAACGTATAAATTTGCTATTTCTCCTCGAACGTACAATTGAATAGTACAAACGTAAACGTATCCGACAATAATTTGACGGTACGCAGCGGTTCTATTCTTAGTAAAAGATCTGGCATAATGTTTTTTTACGTTTTACATCATTCTGCGTAGTATTTTGTCCAAAATTATACATAGAACTTGGCGTTTGCGGGACGTGTCGCTTTAACACTACGAACCGTATTGAAATTTGAAAGGGTCTTGTTTTTTTAGAAAAATATTTATCGAAATCATTCCTTTCGGGTTATGTTCGAAAAAAACATATTCATATTCGTGTTTATTTTGACGATACCAGGTACGCATGCTGGTATTGTGAAGCATTATTCATTATTTGTTGAAAATGTACGATAACGCGTACATTAACATGACCGTTGAGCTCGTACATGAATGCGACATGTTTGATTGATTTTTTTTTATTTCTGTCTGCTCGTTCGTTTCAACACGACTAAAACGGTTGTCACGAATATTGTGAACGGTACAAGGTTAGGCTCGCGGATCCTGTGTAGGCTTTGAGAACGTCCTCGAACGCTAGACGAAATAATTATCACCCGCGACCATCGCCCAAACGCGTTTCGCGCGGTCCACCACGACGACCGTCTTTAATTACGTAACCGTCGGAGCAGACGTACGGAACTAACGGAATCGTAAACGGTCGACCAGCGCGTACGTGGTTTCGACGGTTGTTCCAATGCGCGGCCCGTACGGACACAGGAAACGACGTCATTGTCGACGTGCCAAAGTCCCCATCGCAAATCGTTTCCGAAATCAAAATTTTCGCATATTAACCGTGTTAACTCGCCGCGGTCGTGCACCCGTAATCCGCATTACCGTTGCACGGCTGTGTACGACTATTCACGCGGTATTCACAATTGCGCGTTGTATATAAATAAACGAATTGCGTAACACTATGACGGGCAGCACCCGTAGTGCGTATCGCATTTTGCTTATTTTTTTCTTTTTTTTCTTCGTCTTTTCGTTGTTATGAACTTAGCACAACAAATAAAAATAAATGTACGCCAAAGCAATAAGTTATAATATAAACTTTATTGTAGTATAATTCAATTAAAATAAAAAACGACTGGTCGCTTATTCAGTAATATCAAGACTAAAAACTAATGCTCGGACGACCGGCGACGACGAGCCATGCTATTTTACTTATTCAGCGAATTCCTTCTTGCCATCGTCGTCGACGTTGTACGACACACAATTTCTCATGCTATGTTATTCTAACATTAATACAATATTATAATATACGTAAAATAAAAATACAGGGGTTCGTAACACCCCCCAACCTAAATGGCACCTGGGGGCCTAATGGTCCCTCGGTTCCATAACCATTATATAAACTTAAGTTTCCGATTTATTATCCTGCTCCGTTTGTATTTCTGATAATTCCGGTTCATACAATTTTACTTTTTTCTTTCTTAGAATAACTATAATTAGGATAATAAACGATACCATAAATACGTATATTATTACAAAATGAATTTCTGGTTTTACTACTAAATAAAGTTCTGAGCCTTTGTGGCGAAGATTGTCAATGCCTATTGCATGTCGTGCTACAGAATCGAAAGTTTTAAATAAGTTTCTGTTCGTGATGTTCTGGGGTATTAAATTGTCAAGTACTTTCGATAGAGTGTACATTATGTTGTCCATTTGACCACTTGGAATCAAATCCAAATCAATGTTATTATTAATATTAAGAGGTAACATAACGTATCCAAGAGTATGTATTTCACACGTAGACGAGATAGTCAACCGGTCCACCCCAGAGATTTTGATATTAAAAGAATGTTCTGCATTGGAGCAAATAATTGAACCCACTTCTGATTGGGCATAAAATAACCAAGAATTTGTTTGGGGTATCCTACTCCAAACTGAAGTATTTGTTGATATATATTTTATATTACACGAATTAGGAAGGTTCTGTTGATCTTTTAGAAGTAATATCTCACATAAATCAGATCTATCTCTGTGGTGTATGGTCTGACTACCCTTACATAATTTGAATGTTCTTAAATCTAAACACAATTCCCATTGGTCTTGTGCCAGGGCGAAATATTTCTCGTTATCGCTACTTAATACTAAGTGGTCATATTCTGGTGCGATTAAAACTATACTGTTATTTTTAATTGGAATCGGTAAGGGAATAGGATGGTACACGTAGTATTTGTCAGTGGAAATTAAAGGAATCCGTATGGTGAATATTAAATAATTTTCTTCGTGGAAAATCAATACGTCTGAAATCTTATAAAGTTCTGGAAAATGTTCTGTACGGATCTCTATAGGAAGTGCTACTCCATTGGGTAGATTCATCTTTATTTCCTTAAGTTCTGTCATCATCCTTTTTGCTGGAAATACACTAGTGTGTATTTTTCCTAATATGGCTGAATTTACTATTGAAATAAGGTTCTGTGTTTCGTAAGCGTATTGGTTTAATGTAATTTCGAACAGCAATGCTTGTTCTACAAGAGTTTCTCGAATCATCAGCTTGTTAATATTTTCTGTATTGATCATAATTTGATTTTGTAGGAATAACACGTTATTTTCAATTTTCTGTTCATGTTGGATAATATGTTGTAATGTATCATTTGCTTCACTAATTTCAGTTTGTACAATTCGTATTTGGTCTTCCATTAGGTTAATGTTCTGTTGTTTGTTTTGTACAAGTTCTGCTACTTTGTTAAAAATAAATTCGGTGTTAAGGTTTGAGGTAGCACCATACAGCACGTTGGCCAGACGACCGACGGTTCTTCCAAAACCTCTGCGAATTCGGATCTTTGGACTCACTTCCTGTCCGATTGATAATAGAATATTCCGATGAGTCGAATCAATTTCATATAAATAAGGAAGTGTAGCTTGAGCAAACTGCTTACAACTTTGCGGTATATCAGTGTTCTCCGTTATCTGCGATATGTCGTAGCAAGCATTTGCGGTGGCATTATAGAACCCTGCCAATTTCGCATATCTTGTCCTATACATATCGAGATCTACATAAGTGATTAAATCCCAATTACTCTGTGATGTTCGAATGTTGCCCTCATATTGATAATATAGACGGTTATAATTGGTGAAAAACGTGGTGTTGTACACCTCGGCCATGATGTTCTGTGTTATTGCTAATATCAACAAAAGGTTCAGCGGCTTCATTGTCCTGTAATATATAAGTTGACGTCGTTATTCATGAAAAGGTTTTAATAGGTTCTGGTGAATGGTCTGTCTTTTCCCTTTCTTATTTATTACTACATTTTTGGTTAAAGAATCCACATGTAGAACTTCATATGGTCCCATCCATCGACTTGTTGATTTATTTGTTGAAGTCTTGTCTTGCAATAGAACTTTGCTTCTTACTATAATTTTCTGATGATGTGAGGTTCTGTCGTACCGTTCTTTTGATTTGCCTTTAGCTTCCAATAGGTTTTCCCTAGCAATTGCTTGTGATTCCTGCATTTGCTTCTTTATTTCGTACTGGTAGTCATCGTAGTTATATTGAGGTTCTGGAGTTGTTAATAATGATGTTGGTACTGTCAACAGGTTTCCATATACTAAATGATAGGGTTGAAATTTTGTAGCGGAATGGACTGTGGAATTGTGGCAGAACATTGCATATGGTATTTTTGTATCCCAATTTTTTGGATCTTTTTCGCTGAAGTTTCTGAGATATTCCCCTAAGGTTCTGTGGCTCCGCTCTAGGCTACCATTACTTGTGCGACGGTGACAGTCGCGAGGAATACACGTTTGTTTTCGCGTTGAGTGTCACTCCGGAGGGCGCCCTCTATCGGAATTAGTCGGTTTTTCGATTTGCGCCGGTAGCCTTCAGCGGTTTTTTGCGTTTTTTGTTCTAAAAGGTGTGCGATCACTGGACAGTCGCTTTGTGATAATTTTGTTGCGTGCTGTGTTCAAATTGCGTCCGTGAGCAACTTTTTATAGTGCGTCCATCTAATTTACACGGCCGCCCAAAATCCACGCGTTTTACTTTTGTGTTCATTTATCTATTTTTGTCGGCTTTCCCCATGGAGCCGAACTTTCTGCGATAGTTGCGTGGTTAATTAATTTTAAGTATATAAAGTTTATTACGAGGACTATTAAAAGTGAATCATTAAAAGTGTTTTAGTAGATAGCATTGGCCGTTCAATCATTATCGCGGCCTCTATCGAGTTCACTTGAAAAACCCGTAAGGTAAGCTAGTAAATCTATTTTTCGGCGTTTTTTCGGAAACGGCGTGGTCAGTCTCGCCGACCCGAGGTCCATTGACATCCGGGGATCGTGCCGAATTTTTTGACACTTCCCCCAGGGTAATCGGCCCACTAGAGGCCGAGATACAGGGCCAAAAAGGTAACTTTCGGTACCCGTTGGTACCAGGGTCGCAGGCGGCGGTCGCGTGCTCAGCGGAGAAGCGACAAGTGGTCGCCGGCACGAGGCCACAGGTGGCTTGTGCAACCTGTGGTCACCGGTCAGTGACAACAGGTGGCGCGTTCAACTAGTGGTTCCGACCCAAACAACAGGTGGTCCGATCAACTGGTGGTCGCCGACAGGAACAACAGGTGGTTGCTCACTTAAACGGCCATAGCGCAGGAACCACCAGTCGGATTGTGACCGGACCGGGCGGTATTTGCAGGAGCTCCCCCCCCTTACAACATACTAAATTTCCCCCCAACCCCGAAATTTTCAATCGGCCCTAACTCGGGCCCTATTGGGCCTAGGGCGGCGGGGGAAGGGTTGTTGAATCTTGAACGAAGAGAGGAATAAAACCCCTCCATAATCCGGTGTCCGGAGGTCCTTTAGAAGGACGCTACGAAGGATTCCATCCGAGAAGGGCACCCCGTACGCTATGGACCCATCTCTTGGGCTTAGTAAAGCCCTGGAGGTGGCGGCCAACAAGCCCGGGTGCCTTCCCCCTTCAAGGTCGAAGACAGTAATAGCGGAGGCACTCGAATCTAAGGAATCGAGCCTCCTTTTGAAGATTAAGAAGGAATTAGCCAACTTACGTGAACTTTCAAAGAAAGTCAAGTCGGAAGGAGTCAGAGAGGGTATTGACAAGGTCCAGGGCCTTGTCAACTTCCTGATCGACAACAAGAACGAACGTAGGTCGCTAAGGCAGGCGCCACATGACGTGACCAAGGACATTGCGGAACTTCGCAGGGATATGGTGGACATGCTGCGTGCATCCAAAGATAGTATCGTCGAGGCGGTTCGGGGAGTGGTCGTCGTGACTCCCGAAACCGGAACACTCGACAGCATGAAAAAGGAGCTGCTCGTGGCAATCGAGGCCAACAACTCGCAGACCCCGACGGTGTCTAATACGGGAATAGATCGCCAAAAAGGCACCGCATGGACTGAGGTAGTCAAGAGGCGTCCGAAGCAAAACCTTAAGAAGGCGGAGGGTGGCACAAAAGGACTTCCCACTCCCGAAGTGAAGAGACCGGCGATCAGGGCCAAGCCACCAGCGATTATGGTAAACGTCGAGAAAGATGAGTATCCGGCCTTGGCCAAGAAGATTAGACAAGGTGCGAATAGAGAAATCATCGGCGATAGCGTAGTTGGCATGCGGCAGACCAAGAACGGTGGACTGCTCATCAGCGTACGCGGGGGCACTGAACAAGTGGAAGCAGTCAGAGCCGAAGTTGCGAGATCGGTTGGTCCTGACACAGGAGTTAGGACGCTACTTCCCAGGACAATGCTAGAGATCAAGGACATAGACGAATGGACCGAAAAGGACGAAATTCTACAAGCAATCTCAACGGCTGCAAGTGGAAACGGAGAAGGCTGCACCGTAGTCAGCTTAACAAAGCACTACGGGGGCGTGCAGATGGCTAGAGTCCTGGTCCCGTCACAAGTGGCGCGTAATTTGCTGGGCGTCGGACGCATCCTCATCGGAATGGTGAGCTGCAAAGTCCGACCAAGCGAGGTGAAGATGAGGTGCTTCCGATGCCTGGCTTACGGGCATCATTCACGTGATTGCAGAGGCCCCGACAGAGGAATGTGCTGCTGGAGATGTGGGGTCGAGGGGCACATTGCCTCTAAATGCGGGGCCTCGCCGGAGGATATTGAAGCCTTTAAGGTCGTGCTTAAATCTGAGGAGATTGAGCCTGTTGCGGGGACCCCGGCCCAATAATGACTCGTTTCTTACAAATAAACTTGAACCATTGCTGGGCCGCGCAGCAACTGTTAGCCCAGGCGGCGCTGGAGTACTCATCCGATATTTTTATCATATCGGATCAGTACAGTAACCCAGCAGACGATTCACGGTGGTCAAAAAGCGAAGACGGAAGGTGCGCGGTAGCTTTGTCAGGCTCGTCTAGGATGGTTGTGGTAGACAAAGGCGCTGGGGACGGCTTTGCTTGGCTCAGCACGGGAAGCTTGCTGGTATACAGCTGTTACTGCACCCCTAGGTGGTGCGACGAACGGTTCTCCCAATTCCTCGCCGATCTGGGGGATTCCATTACTGCACACCGCTCAGATGAAGCCGTCCTAGTTGTGGGTGGAGACTTCAACGCGCACTCGGCTGACTGGGGATCAGCCACGGAGGACGTGCGGGGAGGCCTACTGTCGGACTTTGCTGCGGGTGCGGGTCTAGACCCGTGCAACACGGTTTTACCCCTACCTACAGTAGGGTTAACGCCCAGTCAGTGGTGGACGTGACTTTCGTTCGATTAACTGCGGGAATTGAGGTCTCCGATTGGGAGGTCCTTGATAGGGTGCACTCGGCGAGCGACCACCGTTATAGTATACAAAGTTGATCAAGCGAACAGGGTCCGCCTTGGGGGAGATAGAGGCCTGACAGCTAGCTGCAAAGGGTGGGCTACAAGAAAGTTGGACAGAAGGAAGTTTTTCGAAGCAGTAAAGGAAGTACCAGCCTCTGAACATGGTGTAAGCGCTGAGGACGCTGCAGCGATGCTGGAGAGCCAGCTGGTAAGGTTATGTAACTCGACGATGCCATGTCGGACCGGGTTTGTTGGAAGGAGAGCGGTCCATTGGTGGTCAGACCGGATTGATGCTCTTCGGAGAAACTGCAACGCTGCTCGCCGACGTTATCAGCGCCTGGGACGCCGCAGCGGCATTGTAGATCGAAGCGCAAAGCTGGCAGCCTATAGGGAGGCGGCCAAGAGGCTGCGGACTGAAATCCGATCCTCCCAAGAGCGATGTTGGGTTGAACTATGTAACGCGGTCGAGAACGATCCGTGGGGCATACCGTACAAAGTTGTAACCAAAAAACTCGGACGACAACCGCCGGGTGCAGCGGCTTGCGGTCGAGAATTGGCAGTGGCGAGGGAGCTGTTCCCCAACCATCCACCAACGGTATGGAGTGATGAAGTACTCCGAGAGTCGACGAGCGTTAGCCGGAGCGACGAATCGGAGCGACCACTAACGGCAGATGAACTAAAACGAGCAGCACGTAGGCTTCCGAGTGGCAAAGCACCGGGTCCGGACCTCATCCCTAATGAGATCCTGGCCCTGTTAGCCAGTACGTCCCCTGAAATATTATTGAACATATACAACAAATGTTGGATTGAAGGTATTTTCCTATCACGGTGGAAGATAGCAAGACTGGTCTTACTATATAAAGGTGCGGGCAAACCGGCTACATTGGCATCTAGCTTTAGACCGCTATCTTTACTTAACGGAGTGGGGAAACTCTTTGAGCGCCTCGTGTTACAAAGACTAAGCGCCTGGCTGGACGAGAACAGCCCGCTCAGTAACAATCAATACGGGTTCCGAGCAGGTCGATCCACTGTGGACGCCATAAGGAAGGTAGTCAAGATTGCGGGTGACGCGGCAATGGGCCCCACCAGTGTCAGAGATATTTGCGCTGTAGCCACCATTGACGTGACAAACGCGTTTAACACAGCTCCTTGGCCTCTTATAGATGCCGAACTGCGCCGCAGGGCAGTGCCTCGGACCATGATTCGACTTCTTAGATCCTATATGAGCGGCAGGCAGTTGGTCGTAGAGGATCTACAGGGCGACACTAGGATCGGAGTCACTTGCGGTGTTCCGCAGGGATCAGTTCTTGGGCCGTTGCTCTGGAACGTTTTCTATGACAGCCTCCTGCGGCTCAGGGTTCCGAGAGGAGTCGAACTGGTCGGTTACGCAGACGATGTCGCAGTAGTCGTCAGGGGTCATAACGCGGACCTACTCGAGCTGATCGGGAATCCGGCCCTCGAGATGGTCAGGAACTGGATGACGGCGAACGGCCTGAGTGTGGCACCGCACAAATCTGAGGTGGTGGTCTTGACTGGGAAACGATCCTACCGAGATCCGGTTTTCACGATCGGCGGACTTCGGATTCCAGTCAAGAGGTCCATCAGTTATCTCGGTGTCACATTAGACACGCGGTTGAATTACAACGATCACGTGCTAGCGGTGACCGCGAAGGCGAGGTCGACAGCTGCAGCGATAGAACGACTGATGCCAAATATGAGCGGGCCATCCCAGGCGAAGAGGTCTCTATTAATGTCTGTCGTTCACAGCAAGCTGCTTTATGCGGCTCCCGTTTGGGCACGGTCGGTAGAGGCAACCGAGAAGAATAGAAACGCCTTGTCACAATCGCTAAGGGTCGCAGCATTGCGCATTACAAGGTGCTATAGGACGGTGTCTGATATGGCGGCATTGGTGCTGGCCCGTATGCCACCGGCGCACCTGCTTGCCGGAGAGCGTGCCAGAATTTATGAAGTAAGACGCCTTGCAGCCCAAATACAATTAGATGCCCCACTCTCGACTTACCAGAGAAATGCCACGCTGAGATCCTGGCAACAGGTATGGGAAAAAACGAAGAAGGGAGCCTGGACTAAGAGAATGATACCGGACGTGGAGAGATGGGTGCTACACTCTAAGCTCAGGGCGGTGACTTTTCACTTGGCACAGGCACTTACGGGCCACGGCTGCTTCCAGCGGTATCTGTTTGATAGGAAGTTGGCCGTGGATCCGGGATGCGTGCAGTGCGGTGCCGTGGACGACACCGTGGAGCATACGATCTTCGAGTGTAAATATTGGAATTATGCCAGGCAGAAGATGGAGAATTTAATCGGGCGTCGGCTAAAGACAGAGGATGTACCTGAAATCCTATTAGGGTTGAGAACGGAGGACCTTCCTGAGAATCAGAGGGACAGGGACGGAATGATGGAGCTGGCGGACAGGAAACTTCAATCCTTTCAGGAGATGGTCGAAGGAATACTGCTTGCCAAAGAAGAGGAGGAGAGGACCAGACAAATAGCCCAGAGGGCAAATAGTTAAGATTGAATGAATTGTGGGTCGAAGGCCAAATTTTATCAGGGTGGTTAGAGGCCCCCACGTATAATGTAAATAATTTCTATATGGTGTTTTTCTTTTATTTTATAGTATATTTTGATTGATTTTGATTAATAAACGATATAGGGCCTGGTGGCAGTAGTGTGACAACGGTTCCCACCAGGTCCTATGTTTAACAGTTAAAAAAAAAAAAAAAAAAAAAAAAAAAAAGGCTACCATTACTTTGAGGATGGTACGGTGTTGTCGAAGTCTGTCGTATTTTCAGTAATCGGCATACTTCTTTGAATACTCTGCTTAAAAATTCTGTACCACAGTCTATCACAAGACTTTGTGGTATCCCATGGAGACATACGAACTGGGTTACAAAATAATGTGCAACCGTGTTTGCTTCGTGATTTTCCATAGGTACCGCCCAGGCAAATTTAGTAAGATCGTCTTGTAAAGTAAGAATAAAGACATTTCCGTTGTGCGATCTTAGTAATGGTCCTACGACATCCATAAATATCTTTTTAAATGCTCTGGTTGCTGTGGTGGTAATCACCATAGGTTCTTTAGAAGTTCGATTATTTGTTTTATTTTTCTGGCACGTTTGGCATTTTCGAATGTATTCCTTGATTTGCCCTCTCATGCCCTTTCAATTATAATGTTGTGAAATTCTCTGATAGGTACGTGTTGTTCCTTGGTGTCCTCCTAAAGGATTGTCGTGGAATTCTTTGAGTATCTGTAATTTTTCTTCTTCCGATAATTCATTTTGTGCTATTACTTTTACGTTTATTTTTGAATTTCGAAAAATATAACGTAACATTGAACGAACTGTTTCCCATTCAAGCCCGTCTAAACCACAACCTAGACGTGGACATGCGAGTTGGGTGATATTTCGTTCTGTGCAAATTTTCCTAAGATTCAGGAGGCTCTGAAATAAATTTTGATATGTGGGTTTTTGCCAATAATGTTCTTTAGTTAGGAGGTAAAATATTGTCCTATGCTCGGTTTAGAAACCGATAGATCGAAGCTACCTCCATAACTGTTTTCTTCAATTTACGCAGCTGTGCAAGTTTACCAAATTTTTCTTCTCATTGTTAGTGCTATTCCTTTTGACATTTTGAAATCCGTTGAGACACAGTGCACTAAGGAAACATTTGATTCACAGTCAAAAAGGTCTCCTTGAATCTCTAAAACATTTGGAGTAGATTTCTTTAAAGTTACATCAGCTTTTAAAATCTTTTGATAATTGTCTGATTGTGTTGATGATTTGAATCGAGAGTCTGAAAATTTGTTCTGTGTTGTCGAAGTTTCTGAATGCTTTGAAGTTTCTGAAGTTTCTGAAGGTTCTGAAGATTCCGAAGGCTCTGAAGGCTCTGAAGGTTCCGAAGGTTCTGAAGTTTCCGAAGGTTCTGAAGTTTTCTGTGCTTGAGTGATAACTCGGTGTATTCTACTGAGAGCGTCAACATTAGTGTTGCTGGATCCAGGTTTGTAATGAATTTCATATTCATATTCCTCGAGTTTTAATCTCCATCTTGTAAGTCTGGATCCCGGATCTTTTATATTGAATAACCAACTTAATGCTCTGTGATCCGTGATAATGTTGAATTTCTGTCCGTATAAATATGGTCTGAATTGTTTGACTCCCCAAATTATTGCGCATAACTCTTTTTCGGTCGTATTATAATTTTGCTCTGCTTTATTAAGAGTTCTTGATGCATATGCTATTGGAGGGTCTTTTCCAATCGGTCCTTGTGATAGAACACATCCTATAGCGTAATTACTGGCATCGCAGGTGAGGTTAAAGGTTTTTTTGAAATCTGGGTATTGAAGTAAAGGTTCTGTAGTGAGGACTGCCTTTAACTCTTCAAATGCTGCTTGACAAAGATCTGACCAATAATAAGTAACATCTTTTTTTAATAATGACGTAAGTGGTTTAGCAATCTCTCCATATCTGGGCACGAACCTACGGTAATATCCCGATAATCCCAAAAAAGATTTAACTTCTTTTTGATTAGTCGGAACTGGAAAATCAAGGACGCACTTGATTTTCTTTGGATCAGGTTTTACACCTTGATCGGTTATAACGTGTCCTAAATAATTTGCTTCTTTCCGCATAAATGAACATTTTGAAGGTTGGAGTTTAAGGTTAAAGTTTCTGAGCCTTAAAAAAATATCATGCAATTTCTCTGTGTGGTCTTTGATACTGTGTGCGTAGATTACTATATCATCCAGATATACAAATGCCTTGAGACCATGCAATCCTGATAAAACAGTATTCATTAAACGCTGGAAAGTAGCGGGAGCTCCTTTTAACCCAAAAGGAACTCTGGTGAACTCGAAATGCCCTTTATCAGTGGAAAATGCAGTTTCCTCGCAATGTTCTGGATGCATTTTGACCTGGTGATAACCTTGAGCGAGGTCTAAGGTTGAGTAGTATTTTGATTTTCCTAGCTGGTCAAGAATGTCTGTAATATTCGGTAATGGAAATGCATCTCCAACTGTTATTTGATTAAGTTTTCTGAAATCAACACAAACTCTGTATTTAATATTACCATTGTTGTCAGGTTTTTTCGGAACAACTAACAATGGTGCGTTCCGAGGGCTTTTACTTGGAACAATGATTTTGTCCTTTTGAAGGCTGTCTATTTGTTTGTCAATTTCTTGTTTGTGTTTGAACGGTAAACGGTACGGACGTTCATTTATGGGCTGTGCATTAACAGTCGTTTTAATTTCATGCTGAATAGCATCGGTACAAGTTAACTTGTCTCCTTCTAATAAGAAAATATCTGAATATTCCTTGCAAATTGACACTAGAGAATTTTCTTCTTCTGAATTAAGATGATCTGTTTCGAGAGCTTCTTGCAGTCGATATAGACGACTACTATCCGCACGAGGTTCTATATGCTCTTGAACTTGTGTTGTTTTTACATAAGCTTCATTGTAGTCTTCGTAGACTAAATGTTCTAGTTTAGGAATATTAATAAAAATAGAATTTTCTGTTGGATTTATTAAGGTCAACCAAACGGTTTGATCCTTGATTGTAGTGACGACATTGCCACATCTAATAGATTCTGTTAATTCTTGATTGGCAATTAGTATATTCGAATTTTCTGTTAAGTTCGGTGCTCGGACTGCTACAAGAGTTTCTGTTCGCGGCTTTAACGTAATTTTTGAATGATCTGGAAGTATTAATTCTTTTGTTTGATAATTAATAATAGCCTCTTGTCCGACAATGAATGGTTTCCCCAATATTCTTTCATGAGGTACAGGAAATGTTGAATGTACAACGTGAAATTCGGTAGTGCGTACTTCATCGCCAATTTGAATATCGAGTGTAACAGATCCTAGTGTATGTATGAAATGTTCTGTAATGCCTTTGAGCTGGTAAATAGTTTTGTCATACACCATAATGTGATCTTTCAACGCTGAAAGTTTAATTAAATTTAAATCACTACCTGAGTCTAGTAAAAATCGAATCTGGTTAGTAATGGTCTGAGGACTTTTGCATGTGATATGATCATCTTCGAGTTTCTGTTTTGCCGTAGTGTTTAGGATGATTCGTGAAATGAGATTGCGGCGGTTTTTATACTTCCAGCCGGTCGCCCGCCGTTGGTTCCCGACTGAGATGAGTTTCCCGATTGTGACTTGAAATTATCTGGAGTTTATGTTTTTCTTTGAGAATTTACGTATTTTAGTTTCCTGCACACCTCTTTAGTGTGTCCTGGTTTTTTGCAGTACCTACATGTTATGGTCTGGATCTGAGCAGGTCTAATTTGGGAGATTGATCCCTGTCCACTGGAATTAGGTTTTTTTTTATCGAACGACAGTCTCTAGACCAATGTCCTATTTTGTTGCAATAATAGCAAGGAGTATTTGGTTTGACATTATATGACTTCTTAATGTGCTTGCTGTTATTTTCATAGAATCTTTTAGATTCTTCCAGAGATTTTTGAACTCTCTCTTCCTCTCGTGCAGCATGAATTGCTTTTTCCAAGGTAGGAGGATTTCTAGCCTTGATAAAACCCTTTAATTTTCAGAGTCCCTCAATAAATACTTGGATGGTCTGTGCTTTTAGACTGTTCTCTAATGCAGTTGCTGCTTCGACTGATTTTCCGTTAGTCTCTTGTTCCAATATAAGTGTCTGCAAAGTTTCTATCCTTGTCGAATAAGCCATTACGTCTTCGTCAATTTTCTGTTTGCTTGAGTACAGTTCCAAATATAAATGAGTTGTAGTACGTTGTGGTTCCAATGATGTCTTGAGGGTTTCTTTTAATTCGTTCCATGAATTTATTGAACGAAATTTGACAGCTGCTCTAGCTTTTCCCGTTAACCTTATCAGTATACCCTGTAATAATCGTGGTTTGGCTTTTTCATTTGCACACATGATAGCAAACTCACATTGTTCCAAGGAAAGTTCGAGATCCTCTTGATTTATCCCACTAAATGTTGTTGGCAATAACTTAAGTGCTGCCTCTAACCCTATAGTATCAACGGATCTGTCAGATTGTGTAGAAGGTTCTGTAAAAAGATTCTGTGTGACAGGTGTATTAGACTGATTTGGGATCTTTCTGTCAATGATATGTGCATTCGAATTTTCTTCACTTATTACTGAAAATCTCGGTGGATCAGCATTAAAATTTCGAGAAGTTCCTGGTTCTGCGTCATTCTGGTTAAATAATACTCTGTCATCTTCCATATTATTTATATAAATAGTCTGTTCTAGAATGTTATCAGTATTATCAAGTACCCTATCTACTTCTGTTAGATTTTGGTTAATATTCTGCAAAAGAGTTTCGGTTGTGTTTATCAAATGTTCTGCTCGACCTCCTAATAAATCTGATGAAAGTTCCGCTATTGGTCGTTTGGATTCAAGAATGTTAGGATTTGCAAATCTAACAGGAAGGCTGGTTCGTGGAGTCGTACGTAGAGTGTCTGTATTATTACTACTATTATTTATATCCGAATTTTCTGAAGATGGGTCACTATCTTTTGTCTTATTCATTAACTAATAATCTGACTTATCTAATTACACAAAATTTTCTTATTCTAGACTACAATATGGTTATAAAAAAAATACACAAGAACTATATCCGTAAAGAATTTATCAAAGATGAATACCAATAAAATATTTAAGTTAGTAAGTTCTATTTTGTGTACTCACAACGCCATAAATTTAATTTGAGTTTTGTTCGAAGTTGAATGTTCTGAGAAAACGCGATTGATTTTCTGATCTGCGATGATAACGACGCTTTCCTCTTCGACAGCTCTTGTGGAAACGACGTTCGTAAGCCCCGAAACAGCTGGCGCAGGAACCATTGAATTAATTGTCTGTTGTTACGTAGGCGGCGGCTCTTAGTCCGCGACGACGTGATTGACGGCGGCCGTTCAGGGTCAGCCGTGTGACGTCAGGTTTGGACGGTTCTCAGCGGCGGCGCGCTGGAACGGGTCGTACGGGATCGACAACAGTCGTGTTTCGGCGGCGCGCGACGGCGGCTCCGATGACGTCAACGTCCGTTCGTCGGTTACTGTGACTGCGCGTGCGGTTAAAGAATTCGACAACGCTCAACAAAAATGATGACGGTGCTTATTTATCCTTTACAACAGTCTCGTCGTATTGAAATAATATATTTTATATTATTTTATTACAAAATTATTTTGTTTTCTTCGAATTTTCTGGATAGTCTGGATTCGTATTAATTATATATACAAAATAATTCACTCACTTGGCGCTCGTTTAGAATTTTTGAAATTGTTATTGTGAAGTCTCCGTAATTTTTCTGTAAAGTCTCTGTAATTTTCTGTAAAGTCTCTGTAATTTTCTGTGAAGTCTCTGGAATTGTCTGTGAAGTCTCTGTAATTTTCTGTGAGTCTTGACCACTGAATGTTTTTATTAAAAAAAACTCGCGAAATTTTTTATTAATTGAATCTACAATTTTTACTTTTACGCGAACACTGGAATCTACGGATCCCACCGCTGCCACCAAAAATGTTATGAACTTAGCACAACAAATAAAAATAAATGTACGCCAAAGTAATAAGTTATAATATAGACTTTATTGTAGTATAATTCAATTAAAATAAAAAACGACTGGTCGCTTATTCAGTAATATCAAGACTAAAAACTAATGCTCGGACGACCGGCGACGACGAGCCATGCTATTTTACTTATTCAGCGAATTCCTTCTTGCCATCGTCGTCGACGTTGTACGACACACAATTTCTCATGCTATGTTATTCTAACATTAATACAATATTATAATATACGTAAAATAAAAATACAGGGGTTCGTAACATCTTCTTTTCGTCATAGACCGTCGCAGCTGCCGCTAAACTGTACGCATTTATTGTGCACGCCACAATGTAAGCCAATCGCGAACATTGTACAGTTTATATGAAACCGTTTCGAGTTAATTAAATTCTTCGGAACAGTGACCGACCTCGCGTGTAAAAACAAAAAAAACAAAAATAATAACGCCGTTTCGTCGTACACGATTTATATATTTATTTATCCTCGTCCGTGCGTCCATTCCGTATTTTTAAACGAATTACGTCCGTCGTCGCCGTTGCCAAAATACTTTTCCATCGATGAAATCACACGCGGTGAATTCGGAGAAAGAGAGAGAGAGAGAAAGACACGAAAACGCGTATGTATATATTAGTCAGCCCACCCCTCACCGTCGTTACGGATCGTGTTTTCTCTCCGAAATTGTTGGCACATCCCCTAAAACATTACACGAGAGACATCACTCCCGTTATCGTTTTAATTACCCGCGACAACGTTATTTCGTGTTGTCGGTTTTTTTTGATTTTTCGATTCTTTCACCGCGACAAAAAAACAACGTCGCCGAGGTGGGGCCCCCCGGTCAGCGCACAGGACGGACGCGCGACGAAGGTCAGAAACAACGCACACACATTAACATGCGAAAGTATTTATATTTTCTATCGTCGAAGACTGCAATCAAAGTGCCGTGCCATTAAGACACCAAAAACAACGCCTGCACGTTTCTGAAATCGAACGTTGAAAATCGCACGGGAAAACGGGCAAATCTCGAAATCTGCGGTGGCAGACAGCAGGCTGATGGTAATGGAATCGTTACACGAGTTCCCGTCGTTCGGATCGCCGCAAAGGCCTTTCGTTTCGCGAAATCACTGGACGGTCCCTGGACCTCGGCGTCATCACGATTCATTCGATCAAGTCGCAGGCGGAAAATTTCGGGGGGGATCCGGTTCCGAGAGAAACGATCGACCGATTCAGGTCCGTCACCCTGGCCCTGCCACTTTCCATTTTGGAAAAAAAAAATATTCAAAATTATGTAATATAGTTTGTTATCATTTGTAACCACCATAACTTTTTTTGTAACCAACCCTAAACCCCTTGAAAATGGATTTCCAAATGGCAGGGCCAGGGTGACGTCACCCTGGCCCTGCCATTGGGAAATTCGAGTTTTACATTTCTGCAAATGGCATAGAATTTTTTATATCATTTGTAATCATTTGTAACCACAAAAAATAATCGAAAAGTCCACTTCAAACCCTTCAAAACGGGGTTTTTGATACCAAAGGCCCCCTATAACGTTACCCTGTTTGAAGTGGACTTTTCGATTTTTTTTTGTGGTTACAAATGATTACAAATGATATTACATAATTCTATGCCATTTACAGAAATGTAAAATTCGAATTTCCCGATGGCAAGGCCAGGGTGACGCTATGGGGGGGCCTGCGGTATCAAAAAACCCGTTTTGAAGGGTTTGAAGTGGACTTTTCGATTTTTTTTGTGGTTACAAATGATTACAAATGATATTACATAATTCTATGTCATTTGCAGAAATATAAAACTCGAATTTCCCAATGGCAGGGCCAGGGTGACGTCACCCTGGCCCTGCCATTTGGAAATCCATTTTCAAGGGGTTTAGAGTTTGTAAACAAATGATTACAAACGATATTACATAATTTTGAATATTTTTTTTTTCCAAAATGGAAAGTGGCAGGGCCAGGGTGACGGACCTGACCGACTCGACGAAACGCGTCCCTCGAGGAAACGGTAATCGGACGGTCGTCGTACCCGTCGGATTTCGTTTGCGAACGTCGACGTCGTCCGTCGTCCGAATAATTCGCATCGCCGTCGACGACGGCACGCGGCTGTGGTCTCGGTTTTCGCCGACGAAACACGCGAACACACGTCCGTTAACTCCGGTTATTTCGGGACCCTTGCCGCATGCACGTGTGTCGGCATCGTGTAAATCATTACACGCACGCGTGTTCGCTGAAATCGTCGCGTTCAAAGTGGCACTTCCTGGCATTAGTCCGATTTCCGGGGGGTCATCCGTGCGTTATGTGTAATAATAACAATAATAATAATAATAATAATATACGACGAAGACGCGCGCATTTCTAGAAAACACACGTCATCGACCTTAATCCGCCGTCGATCGTGTTCGTATTTAAATAACGCACGTACATATATATATTAATCATTTGTTTTTTTATACCTATTTCGAGCGGTTACGGCATACGCATACGACTTTAGTAAAAGAACCGTAAAATATTATCAGACGTCTATGAACCTTTCTTCTTTTTCTTTTTTTTTTCTTTTAATTTAATCACGCGACGCGCCTTAGCTGAATTTCTTCGAAAATTTCAACGAGTCTTCGGAAACGTTCGTCGCGCGTTTATATCGCGTTCAAGTCGGGCGCATACGAGTCGTCGTCGTACGTACGTTTATCATACGAGCACGCCGTTTCGTCTTGTTCAAACTAAATTTAAACTACTTAAATATATATATATGTACGCGTTATATATTTAATCGGATTTCGTACTTATACCTTGGTCTCGGGACATTATAATTATACGAACAAACGTGAATCGATTTTAATACGTTCGAATTCAAGAAAACGCGTCTCCGCGCTTGGAAATCATATAATATTATCTTAACTGGCTAATGTGACTGCTCGACTAGATCGCTTTTATTATTATTAAACGAGGCAACTTAAGTTTCATAAAACGTGCATGCAATTATTTTCAAGGATCTAATGCCTTTTGTATTGTTCTTCGGCGGGTTTAGTCAGCGAATATTGTCCACTAATTTGGGTAAATACCACATTGAAACACAATGGTATTATTGAGAATTTGTTCAGAATAATTGTCTTCGCTTAAATTCATTAAAATTGCAAATCGGCACTTATAATTTCAACGATTTCAATCTTTAACCGCTACACGAAAGGCGGTTAAATTTACACGACAATTGTTTACAAAAATTTACTAATATAGGAGCCACAGATTGTCTCGTCTTTGAAATAAATTCTATCTATGCTATAAATTTACTCTATTTTTTCGAGCGAAACTTAATGAAATAAATTAATAACTTTTATTTCGCTCGGCAACTCTCTTATTGTTAAATTGACAGTATTCGTGGTGTATCATGTTGATAACGTTAATCGATATTTCTCATCACATTTTATTTAAATGTATATTTATGAATTCACGCTAATGTCGTCTTTGACGTCCGTTCACTTAGAAAATTCAATAAATTTTTATCCTAATTATATACATTGGTCGGTGAACGTCAAAACGTTATAACGATTATTCAAATCGAACACACGATAAGTTCGGGGTATTTTCTTCGCACGACCCGTTTAAAATATGCTGTCGGCTTAGAACGCGTGAATATATCGACTAGTATTTTAAATTCTCAACAACGTATACCACGTAACAGTACGAAGTATACGTTATCGATTTTTCGAGAATATAATTATTATGCCTGTACGGTCGTCGATCGACATTAGTTATCGTATTTGAAATATCCGCATTTCCCTCCGCATTTGTGATGACCCCCCAACCCCCGCACTCACACATTGCTCCCCCCCTCTTCCGCCCAACGCCTATCACTATACTTATATTATATTATATTATTTTTTTTTTCAAGTTTTAAAATTTTTAACTTATTGCTGACGATGTTTTTTTTATTTAATGTTTAAATTTTTACATTTCATTTCGCATTTTAACGTATTGTTTTTTTTTTACTTTTTACTTATTTCAATTATAGCTGACCATGACTTTTTTTTTACTTTTCGAAACTGTACTCGGTAGAGACCTGTAGAGACCTGTAGAGACGTGTTCGAGTTTTGTCGAATTGTATATTCACGATTGAAAAAAAAAAACATCGGTACGAATGTATGCTGGAAACCGAGTTAAAATCAGTATTCATCCGACATCTTGGTATAAAGATTCAATTTATACTACCCGGTTTTAAGTGTTTAAACATATTTCAAAAAGTGCCTTAAAGTGTTTATACATTTTTAAAAAGTGCCGTTAAAGTGTTTATACATTTTCAAAAAGTATTTTTTTATAATATGGCTGATTCAATCCAACTGAACTACAAGAAACAAACATACAAATACGTTCCACCTTCACCGCTAACCAATTTAATTGAAACCACAGCGTTTACTATTGATTTTGCTGAGCGTAAGTTTTTGTTTATCGGGTTCGATCCGACTGATAATTTCAACGTAAGGATTCATATTTTAAAACCATCAAGACACATAAGCTTACACCCAGATTTTTTAAAAAGAATATATTTGCTTATGGGAAATATTTTTTCGTTTATTCTCGATCCACCACAAAAAACTAAAGAAAGTATTTTTCTGAATGATAAATTTTATACGCTCTCGAAAATGGTTTATCGTGGTGAAAATATGTTGGTTATAAATTCTCGAATATTCGAAGGACATCGCATATTACTCAATCGATCAAATTTATTCACACTTCAAAATTTGGAACGTTCAATTTTTGAATCGGTTCTAAGAAAAACTATAATCGTTAGACCAATTATAATAAATCAATTTGAAGAAGTACTGAACGTACTAGCTGCAAAAGATTTCAAAAACGTGTCAGACATTAGAGAAATGATTTCATATATTAATAATATACCCGATGAAGAAATTGCATTATTTGTACCTCCCACTCAGATAAATTATATGAATCAGATCAAATTGTTTGCAAACGAACAATTGTCCATAAGATTGCTTATGCGAATGGAAGAACCTAATGTTTTAAAGGTAATGTATAATTTTCTACTTAAACACTTTTTTTTTAAAAATTATTTATTTATTTATTTTTACTCTAGCCATGTGATGTAAACGATGGGCCTACAGTTTTTTCACCGGCTTCAATGTGTTTTGAAGATATCTCTCACCGTTATAAGCAAGACAATTTTATATCAGAAGTAATTATATATATTTGTCGTAAATATAAGTAATAATTACATTTTTTCCTTATTAGGTTCTTAACGATAATGATGATACTAAGTTATTTATTTTGCCGTTGCCATCAACACCGTCACTACAATCAAATGATTTAAAAATTGGTAAATATAACAAATTTTTTTGAAATAAAAATGTTTAGTATTAAAATTAATATTTTTTTTATTGGCTGGTTGATGTGAACGATGGACCGTCAATATTCGATTTATATCATGGATCACCCCCACCATCACCGAGACAATATCATAAAGGAGACTATTCGGTTCATTGTAAAGCAGCACGTGAATTATTCAAAGAATTTAAATAAAAACATGTACAAAATATTGTATTTATTTTATATGGATAAAATAAAAACACATTAATATTTATTAAACAAAAAAAAAAAATGTTTTATTTTTATCATAATGTACAATAATTATTTACAAAGTTCTAACTTCCCCGTTAAAAGGGTTGTAAGTTATAATTTGATCGTGTATGATTAAACAATATGCAGAAGTGGATTCTGGAAACATTTCGTAAGCCTCGAATTCAATCCTTAGGTCTACGGTCGACGTCTTGATGTTGTCGTTCTGTCTGCTCATATCGATAACTATAATCGGTGCGTAATTTTTGAAATTGGTTCTGTTCAATAAAGGAGTAACATTATCGTTACCATAATATGATTTTTGAAACTCTGCATAAGCTCTATATAATGTAGCTATTTTATTCTTCGTGAAATCACATTGAAAATCTTCGTAGGGAAACACATCGGAATTTAAATAAACCTTCAAGTTTTTGATTTTACAATGATCGAATTGTGACATGGGGTTTATAGTACTATTTTTTCTATTAGTCTGAAATCCTATTATGACATATCGTGGTTTTTCTAATTTATTCGATGTTTTTACTTTCCATGAACGCGTAGTATTTTGTGGTAAAACCGGGTATTCACATAGTTTCCATGTTCTAAACGCACACGTAACAGGTTTATGACTGTTTATTACTTTTAAAAGTGTAATTTTTTCTCTATCGTTGACTTTAACCATAGGCATTCTCCAAAATATTTTAGAAATATTTACTTTAACGCCTTTTAGTTTTGCAACATCTTTCTCAACAGTATTATCGGTTTTAAATAATTTAATAGCATTTATGTCTAAAGACGATCTGTTCATGGTAAGTTGTTGATTACAATTTTATTAAAAAATACGTTTATAATCCTCACAAAATCCGAATACGTCTTTAAGGTTAATACATCCATTGAACTTGTTTGATTCTATAAAATCTTGATTTATATTTTCAAAATCATTACTCCAAGCAGAATTACAACGTGCGATAATATCCGTATTATTGTATGAACAATTACCTTTTAATGTTGAAGTTATACCGGGATTTATAACTTTTTGAATTTGAACACCATTTATTTCATACTTCATTTCGGAAAAAAGATATGTTAAACCGTTGTTTATGAAACGAACATATTCGACCAAACCTGCAGGTTTGTCAATTGTTCCTTCGATATAGATAACTTTCACATGGAAGACTATACGATTCGGCGTTATGTAATGCGATACATATTTCGTCGTTGTTGGACAATGCTGATGTTGAATACGGTAAAAATGAATGATATTCGATCCGAGTTATCCGACATTCATCCACATAACCCCCCGTTACGTTTAAATAACTGTCGTCCATTATTATAGAGATTTTATTGAACGAAGAAAATTTAAATTGTTTTTAGTTAATGTCTTAGTGATTGGGTTTTGTTCCCCTTTGTTGACACTTTTTGTCGTATTGATGCTTTTTACGTTACTGAGATGTTTCTCATGTTTCGACTCTTTTTATATTATAGAATTGTAGACCCATCGCTAATATGATCTTGAATAAATAACCGTATCGAAACAGGTTCTCCTCGCAGATCGATTAACTAACCGTTTTGATCTTTTAAAGCTAAACTAATTTGATTAATTGTTGTGCAATTAAGAGAGTACGATACCAAATGTTTTGGGATTTCTATAATTTTATAGCCGGGTGGAACGTTTGGATAAAACTCGTGTAATATATGACACTCTCTCCCGTTGTTGATTGAGCCCGCAACCAAGTTTGATTCAATATATATACAGTTTATCTTGGTCATATTCACCAATGAGTTCGATTGATGTCGCACGTTAGCCTCATATTTTTTGTTTGCTCTAAAGCCTAGCAATGGACCTATACTATTATCCATAGAGAAATCGACAATACCACTACATTTCATTTCGCATTTTAACGTATTGTTGTTTGCTTTCAACTCAAACGTAGTCTCAGTATCCAATAATATTTGTTTGATTACCGTTTCCAATTCACTTAACTCATACGAGCCTGTAGGTATTGTATACATATCTTTTACGATATTTTTTGTCGATTTTATATGCACGATTCCTATTTGATTACATTAATCGTTTATATTAGGAATAGAATTATTTGTCTGTAAACTTAAAAGACATATTTTCGCATCTTTACTGACTTCTATAGGTGGAAAAAAATCATAGGACAAATTCGAGAAATTTCCATTTAATGTTATCGTGTACATGATAAAAATTTTAAACACAAATGTCCGCAGTTTATCGTATTATATTTCTGATGTCTTTCGTAATTATATTTAATATCACATCCTTTAAAATATTTTTGTAGTTCTAATGGCGGTGGCAAGTTTCCAAAACTGTCGTAATATTCCACTTGATATCCGATTTTTTTATACGCTACCCAATGTGTTCCCGTGCTATCTTCAAAATCCAAGTTAACTACAGCCGATTCTTTATGTTTAGGATGGATAGGTAACCTATCTCTTGAGAATACACCGACGAAATGAGGTATTTTCAGCATACGTGCATACTTTATAACTTCATAATCGTATAACGCTCTATTGGGTAACGTAGAAATTAGTTTTTTGATATGATTGTTTTTTTTTTCGGTTTTTTGGTTGTCTTTACCATTTCATCTCTTTTATACGGTGTCAAATATAATCCATTACCTTTTTCAATTTTATACGACTCACCTTTATACGGTGCAAGAAAAGCGTTTCTATTAGATTTCATATCGTTGACGGTTTTGACTACGTAAGCAATACCACCCGTAAGTGCACCTAGTGCAGACAGACCTGCGAATATAGGTATTAATGGTAACACTCCACCCTTTTTAGGTATTGGTATAATTCTAGGGGTTTTTGTTTTTTTATTTTTACATAACGATTTTCTCGCTGCCGCAACACACATTTTAGTTAATTTTGTTAGGTTTCTTTCACCGATTTTATTTTTTATTGC
This sequence comes from Schlechtendalia chinensis, assembly GCA_019022885.1. Lineage (NCBI taxonomy): Eukaryota > Metazoa > Arthropoda > Insecta > Hemiptera > Aphididae > Schlechtendalia > Schlechtendalia chinensis. The sequence goes on from JAFHKX010000014.1 coordinate 1,990,478, forward strand.
TTTTTTAGCGGCATTGACCGCGCATTTAAATCCACACCCAGCACCCATCTTACGTTTAGCTTTCATAGCTGTAGTTACCAACCAAGAGGCGGCTTTTTATTTCAAACCCGAGTTCTTCGATTTGAATACTTCCCAAGCCCGGTTTTCTAAAATTTCATCTGCTTTATGCCTATCGATTAATGAATTACTATTTACATAAGCTATATCGTGTTCTCTAGCTAATTCGTCCACATTATTAATTCCACGTTTACCGCGTTAATTAACGTTTACAATAAATAAGGTAAATAATGTACAATTAAATAAGCGTTTACATTCTTATAATAAACTTTAGATTTATATTGACATACTTATAGCCTGGTAAATTTAGTTCTACTGGCAAATGGTTTATAAGAGAGTTTACAACTCCCGAGCCTTTATTCGTGTTATTCTTTCGAACGCGGGACATCGTGTGATACATTTCATAACAGTACGACTGTATTTATATTAAAATGCGCTTTATCGAACAAGAAAAAAAACTCTCAATTTATAATATTGATACGTCAGATACTGTAAAATCAAGACATGGACCTCTGTTCCCAAACACTGTACGCTCACTAATATTGGGCAGTTCTGGATGTGGAAAAACAAATTTAATATATTTTCTACTCGTTAACGAGAACGGGTTACGATTCGAAAACGTTTGCATATATGCCAAGACGCTGGAACAACCGAAATATAAATTATTGAAAAGAATTATCGATGATATTGACGGCGTTAATATATTTACATTTTTTGAAAACGATAAAGTTATTCCCCCAGAAAAAGTAATGCCTAATTCTGTGTTTGTGATGGATGACGTAATCGGTGAACACCAAGGGGTCATTAGAGAATATTTTTTACGTGGACGACACAATAAAGTAGATATATTTTATTTGGCTCAAAGTTATTCGAAAGTACCCAAGCAGTTAATACGTGATAATGCGAATTTAATTGTATTATTTAAACAAGAAAAGAGAAATTTAAAACACGTGTAAAACGAACACTGTTCCGGTGATATGAGTTTTATTGAATTTAAAAATTTTTGTTTAACATGTTGAAATCGGGATCGGTTTTCGTTTGTCGTTGTTTGCAAAGACAGTGATCGTGATAACGGTCGTTATCGACTTGGTTTTGACACTTTTGTTGTTATATAAGATGGTGTTTCACAAATTGGATCGCATTTAACACGTAATCATGAATGAAGAAAGTATATTAAACGAGTTAGTTAAAGCAAAAGATTGTATTAGACGAAAATTGAAAGCGTTAAAAACTGGTGAAACTAATATTCAACAATTAATATCACAAACGTTTAAACCAATAATCGATCCACTAAACAAAATATCAAATATAACGCATTCCTCATTTATGTCACCATCATCAATGCAGAACATAGACAAAAAAAATACTGAGGCATTAGAACCTATTGAAATTTTACTGACGAAGAAAACATAAACAAAGATAAACATCATCAAAGAATAATCAACTGGTTTTCAATCTGATGATTTAGATAAAATTTACGGTCCAAAATTAAATAACTCCAATGGAGTTATAACCTTAGGTAATAAAAAAATTAATTTCTTTCAAAACACATTAATTATCGGAGACATCGCTTACCCGTTAACACCCGGACTTCGTTCGTTTGTTATTTTATAAACATCCAGTAGCATACACCGAAAATGACTTGGAAACATATAAAACAGTTACTTGTTCAAACCTCTGCACATTTGACTCTAGACGGAACAAAGATTAAAAAAGGCGGGGATAAATACACAGAAATCGTTGTAAAATTGTTCTCGGCCCAGGGAGTGGGGCTTTCCATGAAACTGCAAAGACATGACTTAGTATATTGGGATGATCCAAACGAGCTAGTTGATAGATTACGACTTTTATTGTCATCACAAGCTGCGGGTAATACTGGTGTATTCAACGAAATTTTATCGGTTTTCGAAGAACTACTGGAAGCGGGCTTAATAAAACGAATACCAAACGTCTAAACGCGAAATCGCGTTTGGACTGCATAAACCGTCGAGAAAAAATTATATAAGACGAAAAGTCAATGTGTATGGAAAAAACGATTTATGGCAAGCCGATTTGGTTGAAATGATACCGTATTCAAAACAAAATAAAGGGTTCAAGTACATACTATGTGTAATCGATTGTTTTACAAAATTCGCGTGGACTATACCACTTAAATCAAAAACAGGAACAGAAGTCGCCAATGCAATATCAAAATTATTAATTAGACGCTCACCGAGATTGTTACAACTCGACAATGGTAAAGAATTTTACAATTCGACTTTTGACAAGTTAATGATGAAATATAACATTAAAAAATATTTGACTTATAGTACTATGAAAGCGTGTATTGTAGAACGATTTAATCGCGCATTTTAATCATTAATGTTTAGAGAGTTTACGGCTAATGTTTCGCATAATTGGATATCTATATTACCAATTTTAACAGATAAGTACAATAATTCAAAACATAATACCATCAGAATGTCACCTATACAAGCCGATAAAAACCCGTCTTTGGTTGTACTGAAACAGCGTAATATTGTAAATAAAAAAATTAAATTTAAAATAAATCATAAAGTCCGCATAAGTACACAGAAAGGTGTATTTACAAAAGGCTATTCACCCAAATGGTCTTCAGAAATATTTAAAGTCACAAAAATAAATAAAACATTGCCCACTACTTACCAATTAGAAGATTATACCGGTAAACCTGTGGCGGGGTGTTTTTATTATGAAGAATTATCTAAAACATATTATCCCAACGATTATCTAGTCGAAAAAATTATACGTAAAAAAGGTGACAAAATATTCGTAAAGTGGCTAGGTTTCGATAAATCCCATAACAGTTGGATAAAAGCTAATGATCTTAAATTATAATTGTAGTATTGTATTCGAAGCCTTACGTCATGGACGTATTCAACAACTCGATCAGCGAACGTGGAAATAAAACTACTTATCAAATTCAAGAATCTCACCGAATACTTAAATCTCATGTAATGATGAATAATCAAATATTAGACGTACAGAAAATTTTTATTATTAACCTCGAAGAAAAAATACATAAGTTAGAGACTGTGTATACAGATATCGAAACATTGAAAAAATATATTATTACTCTTCAAACAAAAACCAATAGTATTGAGAATAATATTGAACGAAATAACAAATATTTTTCTGCTCTTGAAAAAGATGTGATAAGTGTACGAGGTGCTTTAATTGATATTAAAAAAAAATGTAAAAATATTAAGCAATAAACATGCTGATATTAAGTATTGATATTTAAAAAAATAAGGCAACGTTCCAGGCACCTTTTTTCTCTCTGTTCGAAAACAAGGATGAGTATACGGGAAATTAGATGAGTCTAGTTGTTCAAGTAAACCTGGTTTCCTTAGAATATCATCGTAAAAATCTTTTGTTTGTATTGAATACATCATTGAATCTAAAAAAGAAAAAAAATTATGTATATATATTAATATAATGTATTTACATGTATATTTACCAGTATCCATGTATAAGAGTTGAATTTTATCATTATATAATTCTTCATTTCACATTGTAGTGAAAATTATACATTAGTGTTTTTGATATATCTAGAATCGATAAACCCACATATATTGGTTTGTTAAAAGTATGCAGATCTACATTTAAATAAACGGCGCAGAGGTTTTCGTTATAGATCGTTATAGATTTGAAATTAGGTTGGTTGATTAATTTTATAAACCTTTTCTGATCTGAAACAAGCTCCATTTTCATTCCCTTTCGAACATTCTCCATAGTTTTACCTAAAATACAGTATATTTTAGTAATTTGTAGTTTTAAAATAAATAAATAAAAGTAATACCAAAAACACTATTAATCATCAGTTTAAAGAAATTTTTTTGAAAATCATTCGTAGCCATTTTTCGCAATTTGTATTTAATTCTATAAAACTGGATAACCAAGGCGATTGATTAAATTTAAATATTCTGTGTACCTTTAATAATAATAATATTAACAGTTATAAAGAATATTATATATAATTTTATTTTTACTTTATTCAATATTAAACCAGCGTTCAAAGCTTGTATTAACGTCGTGTGGTGAACTATATAATTTGTTTTTGATTGAAGTGTAGTTAAAAGCTTTGGAATTTTAGAACCTGGTGGAATACTTCTTTCCGGTAAATACGGTAAATCGTTGTGTAAATCATGAAGATTTAATGGGTAGAACACATCAACTTCTAGAAACATTCCATTTGGGGATTCATTAGAGAAAGTGCGCAACATATTTGTTATATTTTGCACACTTAGGTCACCATTATACCATTGAAAACTGTTCTCCGGTAAAAATTTACTCATTGCCCATCCATAACTGAAAAAATACATTTATTATATTAAAATCATATAAGTGTATGAATGAATATAATTTATTTTAACACTTACAGATTTGTTGCGTCTAAATAAACAATCCATGTGTTCGGTTTGTTTTCATCATATTCAGGAGTAGTAAAATTGTTTGCTTTTGAATAACGCTGAACAGCTTGTGTTATACCTCCTCTAATGCCTCCCTCACAAAACAGGATCATATCATAATCGTATAATAGCCCCAGTTTGACATCAGTATGCTTTAGCATACAGTCGAATGACATCCCCGGAGCAGTAAAATAGAAACCTGGGTCTAATCCATACGTCTCTATACATATATCACGAAAGTTTTCAAATACATCACTTAATAATAGCACATCCACCTTCAAATACCACTCCGAATACTCTCCCAAAGTTTTAATGTGAAAATGATTCCAAACAATATTTGCATGGTCAAAGTCATCTTTTGAAATTGTGGTACCTGTTAAAGTACTATAAAATTTTTCTATAGGAGGTAATTGATTTTCTTTTAATTTAGACCATTTATCTATATATTCATAAGGAAATACTCCTTTCCTCGTTACCAAATCTAATTCTTGAAATTTAAAATGTTTTAATGTTTCTCTAAACTTCATCTTATCTGCACTGGCTAGATCCATGGCTAGTGAGACTAACTTGATGGCATAAATCGAAGGGTATCCACAAAACGGATTGAGAATTTATTTGAAATATATTTTGAGAAGGAAATAAATTTTTCCTCTGAACTTGGGATAACTTGTATCGATCTCACGTCATATCCGAGCTGTGTAGTAATAAAATATCCATCATAATTACTCAAATTGTGAAAATAACCTGGAACGAAATTTGGAGTTTTCATTTTTAAATTGCATTGATTACATATAGTGTTTCTATAAAATCCTGTTAAATGATTATGATCTCGAACAGCTTCATTATTATTGGAAAATTAATTTTTACATAGAGGACAGTTACCATTTTTTATAATATTATGTTTTACATAATCATCGTCGGTCATTTTGATCGGTGTATTAGTTTTTAATAGCTTTTCGATATTTTTCCCTACGTTAACAATTGCATTCATAAAATGAGCGGCTACTCCCACTTTATTAGAATTTTTATTTTGTTCTTCAATATATTCTTCTTCTCCTCTGTATAAAACTGGCGTGGATGGAATATTATATTTATTTAATAATTCTAACGATATTTCTTCACTGGCTTTTACATAAAAACAATAGCTCATAGGTATATGTTCCTGTAGTATTCTAGTTTTTATATTATTATCCTCTATTATGGGTATATATTTTTTTAGTATGCATTCAAAATCTGCATAAATAATAATGGAATGTTTTTGAGTTTTCTCCCAGTTCTCAAACTTCATAATTGAATTTATTTCCGGCATACATATTGCAGCTGGTTTATTTTGTTTACAATTTCTTTTATGATTTCCTAAACGAACATACTCACTAATAATTCCAGTTAAATATTTTTTCTTATACGATTTTAGACATCTCTTGCAAAATAATAAAGAACTCCTATTATATCCAGTCATTTGCGGTGTAATAAGTCTAGAAAAATCAGATATCAAGCAATAATGTTGTTTTTCAAAATTACTATCATTGAATAATAATAAATCAAAATGTTCCGGTTTTTCTTCATCACAAATTTTATATGGTGTAATAATAAGTTGATTCAGTGTATTGTTTCTTTTCTTATTAATTTTCACGTTGTTTTTAAACGTCTTTTCACCTTTCTTGAATCCAAAAACATTTATGGAAACTCCTGGATTGTTTTTTTCAAATATATGAACATCTTTAAGCGGTACAGGAAAAGAGAGACCAGAGAAGTCAAACATATTTTCAATTTCCTTATAACGAGCGGATAATCTGTATGGTGTATTTGATTAAACGAATTTAGATAAAATACTATACATAAAGCATTTGTTATCATTATTTTGTACATTAATTACGGCTCTACGATTTTCTATATTATCAGGTAATTTTATATAGGAGGAACCTCCAATAGGTTTGAATTTATTTACATTTAATAAAATCCTGTCAATTGACAATAATGTATAGCCGCTCCCTTTCCCGTATATTCCTCCTCTTCCGATAAAAGTTTTTGAAATTGTTCCTTTAGTATTAAATGAATGTCACTTTCTTGATAGAGTTCCTGTGCATTTGTTTTAAATGCTCGGTTTTCCTCAATGTTATTATTAGGAATACCGTAAGTGGCCTCTAGCTTTAATCCGAATTTTATAGGACCTTCGGAGACTAATTTTGATAGTAAATTTAATAATTTGTATTTTTTTTAAAATAATTTTTGCAGTAACCTCCGAAAGCCGATTGTACCAGTGAAAACTGAGATGTATTTACCGTTTCCATACGTGATCGCTTGGTTCCTAAAGTCGATGGTTTACTGTTTCTCGAAATATTTGAAGTATTTTTAAATTTGTAGAGCAGCTCATCGTCAGAATCAAAATCATAAGCCCAATTGGTTCCTCTTTTATCTCGTTTGTTTTTTATATGATTAACCATAGCATTTGAGAGTATATACATATCTATACATAAAAAAATTTTATAAACACATATGCTGAAGAATAACAAAACATTTTTTTATTTACATACTTTGTTTCGATGACCCGGCCGCTATGTTAGGGACAAAAATTGATGGAGCAATTTCAATTACATCATTAACACCTAATAATAATAATAATTATTATTATACAACAATAATAATAAAGTATATTAACCTTCATTTTTCTCAAACTGATCCATTATTCTCATACATAACTTGTCGTCTGATTTTTTCAACAGTCTTCCGTCATTTTTACGAACTGCTAGGTTATACTCATGTGTTCCGCGAATAAATTCTACAAAAAAATTTTTTTTTTGTACTACAATTAATAAAATATAAATGATTACTTATTATGAACAATTTCAACGTGACGAATAACATCATGTATTCTCGTGAAAATTGAAGTACAAACACCACATGAATACTGTTTTTTTCCATGTACGGTTAATGCATGGCGTGCCATGTTATCCTTACGCGTAAAAAGACTTAACACAATCATTACAATTGAACATTTTTATTTTTTAAAAAACTCACATACACCACACAAGAGCGATTACAAAAAACAAAATTCACAAGTGTTTACTGAATACGGAAAGAGTGTGCAGTATAATAACTGAAATACATATAACGAACGAGCGGTAAATAAATCGTTGATGGGGTCCATAATAATAAACAGCATTGGGCAGAAAAAAAAAATCATTGTCAGCTATAAGTTAAACATTTTAAAACTTAAAAAAAAAAAATACATATTCGTTTTATATTACTAAAGATTTAAAATTATCATAACGGTAATCAAACAAATATTAACAGATATAAAGCTAACGTAAGTGGTTATGTACAAAAAAACAATACGTTAGAATGCGAAATGAAATGTAAAAATTTAAACATTAAATAAAAAAAACATCGTCAGCTATAATTGAAATAAGTAAAAAGTAAAAAAAAAAATTCATCGTCAGCAATAAGTTAAAAATTTTAAAACTTGAAAAAAAAAAAAAATATAATATAATATAGGTATAAAGATAGGCCTGGGGCGGAAGAGGGGGGGGTGTGCAATGTTTGAGTGCAGGGGTTGGGAGGGTCATCACAAATGCGGAGGGAAGTGCGGAGAGAAATGCGGAGGAATTTCAATGCAGAGGAATTCACATAAAAAGTAAAAAAAAGGGGAGAGGGTGAGGGGAAGGGTTGTGCAATGTGTGAGTGCGGGGGTTTGTGGGTCATCACAAATGTGGAGGGAAGTGCGGAGAGAAATGCGGAGGAATTACAAATGCGGAGGGAAATGCGGAGGAATTTACGAATGCGGAGGAAAATGCGGAGGAATTTCAATGCGGAGGCTTTTGTATACTCCTTTTTATACTACTGCCCCTGGACTCTAGAACTTCTTTCTTCAGACCACAATCCTGTTATTCTCGAAGTTCCCGGTTTACCCCCCAACACACCTCTAATCGTAGACCGAATCGATTGGCTGCTTCTTCAATACAATCTCGAGATCTCTCCTTTCAAATGCAGCCCGCTCAAAACCCAGTCCAACCTCGACAACGCGGTCGAAGTACTGACAACTGACTTGAACAACGCCATAAAAAACGCTACGATCACAACTCCTGCACCACGACATAAACTCAGACTTCCCCACGACCTAAAACAACTCGTCAACAACAAAAACCGACTACGCAGGCTCTGGCACAGACACAGATCACCCGACATAAAAACCCAGTTAAACGCCATCCAAAAAATCGTTACTTCTCGAGTCTCCGAATTCCATGACAAACAGTTCAACAAATTTATTGCCGAAGCCGAATCTCATCCCAACAGCGTTTGGAATGTAGTAGGAAAACTTCGACACAAACGTCCTTCTCTCCCACCCCTCATTCAAGGAAACAACTCATACTCACTTGACCCCGACAAAGCAGAGATCTTCGCGACTTCCCTGCAGGCCCAATGCTCACCCCAACCGAAGCCTCGTCGAGTTAGAGGAAGTCCACGCCGAAGTGGAACGCGAGGTCCTTCAGATTCCCCTAATCGACTCCGAATTCTCTCCTATATCTCGGAAAGAAATCTTTTCTATTATTCGCACCCTGAAAAATCGCAAAGCCCCGGGTAAAGACGGTATACGAAACAGCGTGCTAAAAAATTTTTCCAGGGAAACATCTCGTGGCCATCAGCAATATCGCAAACGCCGTCATGCGTTTCAATCATTTTCCCGCCGCCTGGAAGGAGGCCACTGTTATCTGTCTTCCCAAACAAGGCAAACCACTCGGCTCCCCCTCCAGTTACAGACCAATCAGCTTGCTGTCTTCCATCAGCAAAGTCGTGGAAAGCGTGCTGCTCACCCGAGTGAACCAGCACGTTAATGCCAACAACATTCTCCCCGACGTTCAGTACGGTTTCAGACCCAAACATTCCACAGTGCACCAACTTCTCAGGGTCACTGAACACTTAGCCGACAGTCTAAACAGGAGGCACCACACCGCGATGGTCCTCCTCGACGTTCAACAAGCGTTCGATAGGGTGTGGCATGACGGTCTGCTATACAAAATGTCCCACCTCAACTTTCCCCCCTACTTGATAGGCGCGGTGAGGTCCTTCCTCTCCGGACGATCCATCAGGGTCAAAATTGGTGACTCCCTCTCAGATCTCCGTCCCATCACGGCTGGGGTCCCACAGGTGCAAAACTCTCCCCCGCCCTTTTTAACATTTTCTGCCACGACATTCCTCAACGCGAAGGTATCAACACGTTCATCTACGCCGACGACGTGGCCGTCTCCCGCACGACCGCTCAAATCGATCGCTGCACCCATCTCCTGAACATCCATCTCCAAGATCTTAATGACTGGTATAACAGTTGGCGGCTTGCCATTAACAAGACCAAAACGGTTGCGGTGTTCTTTTCAAAAAGAAACCGCACCCCCCATCAAGGTATCGTAATCGATGGCCACCCCATCGATTGGAGCTATTCCGCCAAATATCTCGGCGTCACTCTCGACCGCAGGCTCTCCTAGAGCAGGCACATCAGGATTAAACGAGGCAAGGCCTACGGAGCCTTCATCCAACTTAAGCCTTTTTTCAACAACAAAGACGTGTTACCCGCGACAAAACTTCGCGCCTTCTCAGCAATCGTGAGAAGTATCTGCACCTACGCCATCCCCGTATGGGGAGCGGCCGGTGAAAACCGTCTCAAGCCAGTTCAGGGCTGTTTTATGAGACTACTGAGATCCGTTCTCCACATCCCATGGTACGTTAGGAACTCCCAGATCATCAAAGAAATCCGCATATTACCTCCTCTGCAAGCCGCTCCAATCTTCGCAAGTGGACTTCGTAAATCGGTCGTTTTGCACCCTAACTCTTCGATCGCTGCATCCACAGATTTCGTCCCCAAGTCGTACGGCTGGGTACGCCGTCCCTGCTCCTTAGTGGAACACCATTCCGTTCTGTCAACTTGACGACTGTAGACACACGCATGTGTGTCTATGAGTCGTAAGTTTTGTGTTTGTATTTTTTTTTTCTTTTCTTCTCTCTCCTCATGTTTACATTAGTTTCGTTGCTAACTCCCCCCCAGCTTCGCCTTACGCGCGAGTGCCTCACTACTCAACCCTATGAGTTAGTGACGACCACCTTTTACGTGACGTGCACCACTTCATCATCAAACACTCTAATCGTAATCCGTTAACGTTTGTTCGGACCGGGAGCATAAAATTATAATACGCGAGCTCGGATATCAAGACTTCGCGGACAACAATAATAATAAATAACAAAAACAAATTTATTTACGTATAACAAATTTTAATAAGCAAAATAACTCACGCGTAATAATACATAGTACGAATGGCCTGCTGGAACAAATTAAACAAATTCAAATTAAAATTATATTTAATTAAACACGCATTCGAACAACGATCGGCTATTAATACCAAAATTAAAAAACGATTGGCTATTAGAGCTAAAAAGATTAAAAAAACGATTGGCTCTTAGAGCAAATAAGATTTTAACAAACGGTATTTTAATTTTTCACATAATATTACGCGACGACGAAGGTTCGCGAAAATTCGCGAAAGCGACCTTTTATCTATCGCCGGAGTTATTGTTCTTAAATATAAATAAGTATTCCGATAATTGTTATCGGACGTCGTGGCGGCGGCGCGCTTGTATGTTGGCGCCAATTAAGCGTCAACAACGTTAACATTAATAATGTTTTCGCTAACGTAAAATTATCACAGAAATACTAAAGGTGATTTCCAGTATTTTCGGAATAACGTTTCAGTCGTCGTCTTAAACCGGTACGTGTTTACAATAAAACGCGCGGTTTTGCGACAGATATTGCAATTATTGAATAACGCGAGCCTATTGAATACTGTTCGGAAGTCAGTAAAAACACTTTTGAATGGACGACATCAGTTGTTTTCGATGATTGGGCTTTCTCGAAACTCCTAGCAAACCTGGTTGACGGTCTTGCTTAGATTAGGTCAGACACCAGAACAAAGATATCGGTCCTTATCTTCTTCGAACGCAGCATCGCGCACGATTCGGTTTTAGAAAGTCTTGCCGACCGCACCGGATCAGATTTTATTGGACCGAGCGCAGCGTATAAACTTCCAAGTCCTCCCTCCGGTACACGCAGAATGTCGTGAGTAAAGCTCCTCCGTACCTCTTGTACGCTATTATTATTATTATTATTATTATTCTTATTATTATAGCGTCCGGAGCGGGCGCACTTTTATTGGGTTATGTTCGTATCGCACGCGAGGAAAGAACTAGATAATCATTTGCTTCGTTATGGTCCATTGTTCAACCAATATTTAGTAGATATGTACGCAAAAATAGAGATTGAAAGACTAAATTTCATCAGAAATCATCAAAATAAGCTTAGAGCAGATAATTATATTAATTTAAAAGATGCCGTTGGAAGACAGGATGTTGAAGCAGATCAACTTGGAAAATTAGTTGTGCTGCCATCATCTTTTATAGGAGGCCCACGATATATGCATGAACGAGCCCAAGATGCACTGACGTACGTTCGACATTATGGCAGCTCAGATTTATTCGTAACTTTTACGTGTAATCCAAAATGGCAAGATATCCAAGAAGCACTTTTACCAGGACAAAAACATTACCATCGCCCAGACATCATTGCAAGAGTTTTTAATCGAAAAGTTAGGGAGTTAATGGATCTGTTGACAAAAGGAGATTTGTTTGGGAAAGTGACATGCCATATATATTCCAATGAATGGCAGAGACGAGTCCCATTGCACAATTTTGGTGGGTTAAGATTTCTTAGAAGCATTATAGGAGTACCAATTTTTAATGTTAATAAATGTGATGGAAATCCAGGAGGGTTGAGCGAATTGAGAAATTCAACTGGATAATTAACTGCATCATCTATTTCCAGTACTGAATTTACTGATCTGTATTCTATACTTTCTGCTTGGAAAGAGTCCAATAAAATTTTGTTTATTTCTCCTGATGTATCATTTTTTGATGTCAAAATGGCCCTCTCACATAACCAGTCCATTGATATTTCTTTGAGGTTTTCGATGCCAGGATATATTTTGTATGCAAGTTCTTTTAAAGTATTTACAACAGTACCTAATCCTGTCGGCAAAGTAATTTTTTCTTCACATTCTGGATATTTTCCATCTCCTATTTTTAAGAGTAGCTTAGAAAACTCTTCAGCAGTCCTGTCTCCTTTTAAATGTACTCGCATATTTTTGGTCAAAGAAAATTTTTCTATTTTAGGCCACAAATATGAAGACTTGATGCATGCTGAAATTTCATTAGCTCGAGTCCCTCTGGGTACTATAACTGTGCGTTACAAAATTTACATTTTTGGTTCATAGTGCCAATGTTATTTTTATAATTAATTGTGGGATCATATGCTAGACCAGATAATTTCTTAATTTTCCATTTGCGTAAACGATTTTCAGTCGGAATCCCCAAAGCTTCTTGATTACCTTGGGGATTGATTGCTTTGTACTTTTTTATAGCTTTCTTAACTTGGTTGCTTCGAGTTCTATTTGTATATCTAGCACGGCGACGCTTCTTACTTTTATCTAAAATTAAATTTTCTGTGACACTAACATTATTAAAAATAGATAAATCGCCCTCTGAAGTAGTAATTGAATTTACTGTAACATTATTAATATTAGAAATAGACAAATAAACATCAAAATGACCACTATTAATATTTCCAGTTTTACGCAATCTTTTTACTGGGAATGTACCTATACCAAATTTAGCATAAAGATTATTGGTATAATAAATTTCAAATAAAAATGGAAAAATATTACCAGCTGCAACCAATTCGCCATAACCACCGTAGACAGTAGGATTAACCATTTCACGAACATAATTCTCAGCAGTGGAAAAGTTGTCACCATTTGAATTGTAAGACATGGTAATAAAGTTATTCCAATTATCAGAAACATACGAAACAATTGTATTGCGGATCTTCTGGCATCTTTCTTGAGTGTTAAACAAATGAAATGAAATTGAACGGAAAAGGCAAGCACCATCACCGATAATTGGTACAACTATTTGAGGTGTCAATATTCCATTGACAAAAATGTCTTCAATCGATGACATTTTAAAAAAAAAATATTCCTTAATTGTCAAACGAATATTTATGGCCCTAACCGCTGTCGTTGCTCGAATAATTATTTATTTTGTACTCGCGCAAATCGAGAAAGAGATATAATAATTACCGTCGCAGCCGAGTGGGTATGATGAATATTATAATAAAAATATATTACGTATTATAATAATAGGTATATTATAATATAATATTATATAATAGGTGTATTAATATTTTACGTCATAAAAATAGCGGCTGCAGCCGTGCTATGATACGTACGTGAGCCGTCAGTAGACAAATGAACTGTCGTAGTGTAGACGTAGGAAACGCCGCGGTGGCCGTGGCAGCGCGTGATGGTGCATTAACGCTTGCGCAAGGAAAATAATTAAGGAATTATCGATGATAAAACTGTGAAATTCGACTCGTTGTAATAAGAATAACATGAATGCGAGAGTGAAACCGAAATCGCTGTAAAGTAAGCCGTTCACGTGTGATGCCGTTAGTATATAAATACAAAATAGATTATTGAATTTTACTTCTCGGAACAATTCATATCTACACGCCGATAAAACACACACACAAAATAAAGGTCAGGTTGCAGGTAGCTAGAAACCCTCGGGCCGCCGTGCCGTACCGTATTTCCCGTTATCGGCCGATTGTTATTGTTATTATTATATGATATAGATATACAATTTACACGTAAACATTTATTTTTTACCGATTTCAACCCTTTAAAATCAAAATTTTGAAAAATCCTTTCTTAGTGGAACTTGACATTATAATATTAATCTATTCTCAAAATTTCAATTCGATAACTCAAATAGGTTCGGCTCTGCGTTGATTATTGCTAAAGTACACTTTCCTTTATATATAGAGATTAATAAAATATTTTATTATTATATAAAATATAAAAACAAAATTTATTAAATGTTATAAAATAGTTTGTTCTTTTGAAGAACACTAATCACAATCTGGCACATCAATTTATACCTAACACGGGTTTTTTTAGTTAGTACAATTATTTCAATATTGTGGATATTTGAAAACCCAACAACGTTTATTTTAAATTTTAACATGCACTATGTTGTAATATTACAACTAATATATTAGACAAAATTATATACTTCCTATGAACTATACTATCTACTTTGTACGTAGTTAATACAACTACTAGTTTTAGTACTTTAGTTTAGACAACATACTGTTGTATGTTAAAAATATGTAAAACTTATTTATCATAAAATCAAATGTACGGTTATACATTATATGTATAATAATATTCGTCATAATGTTTGAAATAAAATAAAACATTGTACAAATTACTACCATTTTTTTTAATGTTATAATAATTGTACGTATTTGTAACTCACAAAAATTTAATTTAAAAATAGGAATTGATTACTGTTTATTGGATGTATAATTTCCTTAAGTTACGATTTCATGATATTGTGTTTATCCAAAATAGATACAATATCATGATACTTTGATGATATTTTTTTTACAGTACTGCAATTAACATAAATACGTAGAATGATAAAAGACACATGAATATAAATAAAAATATTCAGCAAAATTAAAGCTCTGAATATTCCATTGTCATAACTCTACACACCTGAATTTCATACGTGTTTTCTTTATAATTGTATATAATTATACTAATTAATAATGATACACTGAGACACATAGAGTGTAGTCGCAACAGTCAGACGTGTACTACATCACTCCGAAGATGGAACCTGCAACGGTTCCGAAACGTCAGAGTAAAAAAATTATACACATGGATATTTGTGAAAATCACATAGTTAATAAATTCTCAATCCATGAAAGCTTTAATAAACTTATAATTTTCGAGTATTAAATAAATTTTGATGAATCGTTTTTAGTGTAAAATGATTTATTAATTACCGGTTATGATTAGTATTTGAAATTTTGCAATTATTTAAATACTTCAGATAACAAATAGATGCAACTGGAAGTGTTGTACATAAGTTAAAACGAGAATCAAGTGAAAAACCCAATACAATTTTTTTATACGACTGTACTTTTTACGATATTGAATTAAAAAAACAATTAAGCGTAAGCAATATACAATCTTGGATCAGAGGAGGTGGAAGTGTACCAAATGAAGTGGTAACAGATATGTCTAGGCCTTTATTATTTGCATGTACAATGGCTTTTACAGAATTCAAATCTTTAGAAAGCAATGTCGAATATTGTTATAAAATACTATTTTGTCAAGAAAATCCAAATATTTTAAATTGTTACTTACGTTGTGACGTCGCACATACTGTTAAGTTGGTCTGTATTACTCAAATTATTTATTTAATCACCTATTATTTTATTTTGTTCTTACAAACTAATATAATATTATCATTAATGTCATACATTATAAATTATTATTTTATTTTGGTTAACACCATTAATAAGATAATTTGTATCTTATAAATGATGTTAACTAATATAAAATATTAAAATCAAAACTAAATATATGATTCTATATTTTAGGTATGTAATTGGTCTTGCTGGAGAAAAAATAATTACGGTGCTTACAAACTAAATAAACGTTTTTATATAACTGCAGTTTGTCAAATTATTCAATGTTCTAATATAGATGATATGTACAACGTATATACGGGCCATTTATAGTATAGTAGCAATTTCAGAAACTGAAGGCTAATCAGTAAATGGAAAATTTAATACAATATGTAGAAAAAGTGGTTAATACAAAGAATAGCTTCGGGTACAATAGAAGAAATTGATGATATTATTATTAATAACGACAAGCTTGAAAACATAAATGAATTTCCATATGAGCCGCCTGCCAAAACTAAAAAGTTATCATCGTCCTTTGTTAAGTTAGTGATAAATATTCATGAACAATGCATAGAAATTACAAAAGACCCAAATGAACTTGGCGATAGAGGAAATCAGCAATTATTTCCAGAATTAGTTACAGATTTCATTAACATGTGTGATTTAATGCCATTAAGGTCTGGAATAATGAGACCATATTTTCCACTATCTCCAGAACTAGGTTCTTCAGCTTCTGTTGAGAGTAATTTTAATAACTTAAAATATCGAATTTTCTCAAATCTATTACCTATAGGAGTTGAAGATTTTTTAAAAACACATATTAGAGCTAACCAGGGTGCAATGATTCTTGCTCAATCCGATCTACCATTTGCATATTTTGAAGTACTAAATTAGTATTCAGTTTGTTAATTTTATTTTTCATTTGAGTTATTTTTTATATTGTCTTTAGGCTCAACAGTGGGGTGAAGAACAATACAAAAATCATAATAAATTGACAATAAAATCGGAATCTTTAGAAAACGAACATGATGCTAAGCATGATAATAGCATTATCAAAATTACGTCTACGGTTACTCTCAAAAATCATGATAAACAACACCTTCAAGGTTCCGTCGAAGATTCTTCAAAGTGTATTTCAAGTAAAATATTTAATAAATAAAAACCTATTTTCATTTTATTTTATTGAAAGTCAATTGAAAATGTTAATGAATACGTGATCATTTGACAATATGACTCATGAAAAAATTAAATACCAATAAAATATAAATAAAATCTGGTAAAAATATTATTATGAAAGATAATTGTTAAATGTTAAATTTATACCTAAAATTTGTACCTAAAAAATTTAAATTTGTTAAATGTGTTAATGACATAGTTTTTAACAAATTGAATTAAGACGATAAAAAAATTAATTAGCATTAATAATGTGAATATTATAAAATAAGGTAATCAAAATGGTAAGAAAATATTTTTTTTTATGTGGTCAACTTAAATGTACTCTACCTTTTTGATTTATAGATGCGTGTTCTTCATGTCAGTTATGTACAATAAAAAATAATGTTTGTGACATCTGTAAAATACCTGTGCATAATAATAATCTTTGTGCAATAAAAGTTGACAATCAAATAATTTGCACTTCATGCCAAACGAAGGGTAACAACGTTTTACAATGTGCAAAAGAGGACAACTGGAAAGGCATGAATTAAAAAAAACGACCAAGAACAAGTTATTTAGAAGTTAATTCAGAATTCTTGGTTACTGATTTGTCAAAAAGTCGAAAGGTGATACCAATTGGAATTTTGAAGAATGGACATCGAGTAGAACTACAACCTGTTAAAATTCATACAGGAGATCGATTAGTTCTTTCAAATACATGCAGTTTTGATGCAATTACTCAAATATTATGCTGTACATATTGTGACAGTGAAGGGATCAAAAGGATTGTTGAAGAGAAAAAAAATGAAATCGAAATGTGCCAATTGATAATGACGATGGTTAAAGATGGAGTTAAAGCAAAAACGTATAATTATCGAGGAAATATTTTATCCAAATGCATAGAAATGGACAAAATTGCGCAAGAATTGTATACAATAAATTGTATAAGTACAATTTCTGAAATGTACAAAAATATTTGGGGTCAATATTTTAAATCTGGAACAGAAATTTCTCAATGTAAATACCGAATATGTTAAATAAAAAATATCAATAAACAATTCTATATCTGTACTATAACTATCTGTTGTAATATAAATTACTACATTAAAATTTTAGGTATTGATCATGCACATAAACTTCAGGAAAATAATTTATTTTATGTTGAAGTAGAATTAAACTCTGTTAAGGATATAGAAGAAAGTTTACTACAAAAAATATGTAAGACATCACAAATAAAATGTAGGTATCGTAATGTCAATACGAATAGATTGTGTTTGTCGGATACGCAAAAAATTGTGACTTTAGGTGTTTTAATTTTTGTCGAGTTTCTAACACAATAAACAGAAAACAACTATAATTTCAAGCAATTTAATTGATATTCCTAATAAACTAAAATTAAAAGACATTGTATATTTATTAAGAGGAGCTGTAACATACATAAATAGTGGAAGTATAACCGGACACTTTGTAGCATTTTGTAGACGTCATAATGGCAAATGGGAGTCTTACAGCGACCTCGAGGACAGTAAAAGTCTATGCACTGATAACAAAATGGTGAATTTGTGTGCTGTTATATATTCTAAAGAATAATACATATTTATCATTACAGGCTTAAATAATAATTTATAAAATAATATATACAAATAATAGAAATAATAATTATATACATATGTATATATATATATATATATAATATATATATATATATATATATATAATTTCTATTTGTAAAATACTCTGATTATAATTTACTTATGTTTTAGTTGTTAAATAATAATAATTATTAATTATATTAATTAGTATCATTTTTTATATTTTTTATAACTTTAATTTTATTTACTTATTATATTCATATATTATATGTGGTTAATAAATAATAACTAACTTTCAGCAATACATTATTTTGTATAGTAAAAATTGATTTACTAAAATCGTATTTTTAAGTTTATAAGTTATTTGTCATCCCATAATCGATTATTCACAATAATTATTGCTTTATATCGAATTTTCTAAAATAAAGTGAATTGAAGATCACTTATTATAACATAAAATATAACACTCGATAGGTACCTTTTTAAGAATAAATAAGTAGTCATTAATATTTTAGTTTACCTAAAAAACTACTGGTAATATTTAATGAATCAGTTGATACGTAGATACTGCTCATATTGTCGTGAACATTTAGTGTTCAGTGAACGACTGAAACCGAGTGTAGATAATGACACGAAATAACGGTCCTAACTAGGATAATGAACATTATACTATATTTGTATAATGTATCCGATAAACTTATAGCCAATAATAATAATAATAATAATAATAATAATATTAATTTATAACTAATAATTCGCACCTGTCAGTGCGTAATTACGCATAATGTTGTGAATATTTAAATTTAGGATTGATTATGTTGACCTTATACCACGACTGTACTAGGTAAGGTGGGAAATATAAATATGCGCTAGGTTGCGATAGGTGTCTTTGATGAGATCTCGTTAAAAAAAAATTGGTTTTCCAATATAGGGGGGCTAGCGTTAATTTGGCCCCCCGATTTAAAATAGCTGTACTAGCTTAACCAAGCCAGCACTAGGTGTGCGCAAATATTTGGTTAAGAAAAAGTTTAACAAATTTAGGGTGGGGAGGCCAATTTAACGCACCTAGTGGCATGTCATATATGTGCGTGTACGAAACCACTAAATAAAAAAATCGATGTTCCTTTACGTCTCAGGAAATCTTCTCAACCATGGGAAGTGGTTAGTGTCAACCTGATGGGTCCATACCCTCGCACAGGTCGAGGTAAAACTAACATACTAATAGCCACTGATTGATCCCATGTCCCCGGCACCCCAACTTTTGATTTTGGTAAAAAAACTCGGGGCGATCGTTTGTACTACGTTTGTACCGGTTTATACCGCAAATTTCACCGTTTGTACCCAAAGGGGTAAAAAGTTACGAGTCTTTGTAAGTGGGGGTGCTAAAGACATGCCAGCACCCCCACTTTAAAATTTTGAAAAAAAAATAAGGGCGATCGTTTTTACTACGTTTGTACCGGTTTGTACCGCAAATTTCATCGTTTGTACCCAAAGTCGTAAAAAGTTAAGAAGCTTTGTAAGTGGGGGTGCCAGGGACATGATTTTTGAACTTTGAGTTTTCGAAGAAAAAAAAATACGCATTTGTTTGTACTACGTTTGTACCGGTTTGTACCGCAAATTTCATCGTTTGTACCCAAAGTTGTAAAGAGTTACGAAGTTTTGAAAATGGGGATGCTGATACATTATTTTTGCGTTTTGCGTTTACAAAAAAAAGAACGCATTATTTGTGTGTTTTCTTACCTGTATATGCAGTTTAAAACTGCATTATTAATATACCTAATTTAAGTAGTCTACACTTTCCTAGACAGCAATTTCATAACATTAATATTATAATAATTTTAGTATTAGATTAAATTCATAATATATTTTTCATGTAAGCATAATATTTATTTTTAGTTGAATAATATAAATGAATGAGTGGAGTGACAAGAGTAGATAGGATAAGGAATGAATGTGTAAAAGAAAGCATAGTAGTAGTGACGATAGTGGGTAAGATGAGAGAGGATAGATTTAAATGGTTTAATCATGTTATGAAGAAAAAAAATTGAAAATTTTTAAGAGAGGTTATGGAAATGAACGTTGAAGAAAGAGGAGGAAGAGGAAGATTGAAGAAGAAGTTGTTGGATGCGGTTGGATGTGATATGAGGACAGTGAGTGCGGGCGTATAAGGTATGGGTGTATGGGCTTATGCCATATGTGTATGTGAACACAACTGGCCAATCCCAAATGGCTAGGGTAAAGACGAAGGAGAAGAAAAAGAAGAAAAAAAATATTGTTATATAAATATAACAATTTAAAAAATTATATTTAAATAATTTAATGTATATTGTTAACATATTATATAGTATAAATTAATAGTAAACAATGATTTATTTTAGTATTTTGACGAACATTAATAGAAAGAAAAAACTCAATTCCACAAAAATTAATATATTCACTTTTTATTCGTGAATACATATTTCGGTAACGATGTTACCATCTTCAGTACATTTATTCAGTACATTCAGTATGTACTGAAAATGGTAACATCGTTACCGAAATACGTATTTACGAATAAAAAGTGAATATATTAATTTTTGTGGACTTGAGTTTTTTTTTGTTCTATTAAAGTAATCCACAAGTACTCAAATCATAAACTTGACGTACATTTCTTATTAAATTGCTTAAATCGTCATTCTTTTGCCATTGGTCAGTGTGTACCCGGTAACTATATGAAATGAAATGCCCTGCTGATTCAATATGTTTGATTACCGGTGGTATAAATTCTACAATTCCTCTTATGATAAATTGTTGGTCAAGTATTGTCAACCTCTTTGGAATGTTAAGAATTATTGATAGATCCAAATTTTCATTACTTTTTTATTTTTTATATTAATTTGAGGCTCAATAAAAATATGATTTTGAAGTTGATAATCTATAGATAAATATCTCGTACATATATTACAAGTTCTTGTACTTGAAAACACAGCCTCAATGCTATATGTAAGGAAGTCCAAAGTTTCGGTTGGTAAGTTTTCAATTAATATACATTTATATGAAATTCATTCCATAAGGCATGAAGAACATATTGTAGTCTCTTTAATTGAAAAATAATCTTTAAATAAATTGTTTACTAAAAAGTTAATTGTACATGCACAATTTAAATGTACAAGTCCTCCAGGAAGACTTGTTATTTTATTAATGTTGAGCTTAGATATGATATTTTTACATAAAACAGCTCTTTTCTTATATATTTGAGCATTAATCCCGTCTCGTAACATATTTGATATCATTTCGAAAAAAACTTAGCTGAATTTTTATTTACGAAGTTTGCATAATTAATGCTATTAGCAAATGCAGTTGCAATTATTTGTGAGACGCTATCAAACGCACACGTATTTGTGACAGTATAGAATATTCCGTCAATTTTTATTGATTTCAAACTAGCAATATTTCCATTTTTTAATAACCTTATCACGGGACTTTTTATTCTACTATTTGCATTATAATGTAAGACACTTGGATCCTTATCCAAATAATTTGTATTGTTTTTCTTGTTATAAGTTTCAAACCCTAAGCCCATCCAATTTTTATAAGCTTCAAACTGCAATTTATTTGTTTGATCTTTAATATTATTTGTTTGTCGTATAGGTTTATCTATTATGATCGATAATACATTTTCATTATTTATTTCCTTTTCATTATTTTCTTCTGTGCTGTTGATAATAATTGCACCAGTTAGATTTGATACTACTAATTGATGAATATAGATCAATAAATGGTTCACAGAATACTATATGAATAAAATAACTAAATGAACTATTGTAATGAGTAGGGCTCGGAAGTTCTAGGAGTTGCATATTTTTCTGTATACCCTTAATTTATAGCAGACCAAGCTAGAAATCCATTCTATACAATGATAAGCTTAAATAAAAAATTTAAAAGTGCATATTTTTGAATATTTTTCAATTTTAGAAAAAAAGTGCATATTTCTCAATTTTCATATGCTTTTTATGCATATTTCTCAATTTTCATTGGATTTTTATGCTCGTTTAATATTTTCTAAATAAATTGATGTTTTTTTCTAATAATTATGGTTTTATTATTTTATTTCCGATTATTTAACATAGCATATACTCGCCATACCGTACTGTAACCAAAATACAAGCCAAAACATTAAGTCAAACATAAAAAATAATTTTTTTTGTATATACGTAGTAAATTTTTTTGCATATTTAATAAATTTTATTTTGCATATTTAACATATTTTCATGCATATTTTACAATTTTTTTGTGCATATTTGGATGCATATTTTGCCTTTTTTAACTCCTATAACTTCCGAGCCCTAGTAATGAGTAATTATAGGTGTACTTACCAAATATGCGTAATCTCGTAAAATCAAAAATAAATTTAATATTACATTTGTTGCGTACGAACACTTAAATAAGAAATCAACATTTACATTATGCAAATGAACGTTAATAACCCAATGGCAGTTTTCCATGATGCGTGATCCTAACCTTTTATAGAACACTATTGTTCCAGAAAATTCTATACTATATGGAAATAACAAATAGTAAATAAACAGAGAATATTCTAGAACAGTAAAACTAAACAGTAAACACCATAATAAATAACATTATTTGATTTAACAACATTTATATGATAAAATGTTAAATATACTATATTTATAAAACGGATACTACATAATCCGCAATATATCCTTACAGCAAGTTGCAAGTACCGAACTAGTAATAATATATAAATACAAATGTTCGTTAAATTATATTTTCAATTATTTGTGTACCCGATGTGTAGATCTATTTTTGTCTGCTATACTAAACCTTCGTAACTTTCTACCACTTTGGGTAAAAACTATGAAGATTGCGGTATAAACTGGTACAAACGTAGTACAAACGATCGCCCTAATTTTTTTTTCAAAATTTTAAAGTGAGAGTACTTGAAAGTATCGGCATCCCCACTTTCAAAGCTTCGTAACTCTTTACAAATTTGGGTACAAATGATGAAATTTGCGGTACAAACCGGTACAAACGTAGTACAAACAAATGCGTAATTTTTTTTCTTCGAAAACTCAAAGTTCAAAAATCATGTCCCTGGCACCCCCACTTACAAAGCTTCTTAACTTTTTACGACTTTGGGTACAAACGATGAAATTTGCGGTACAAACCGGTACAAACGTAGTACAAACGATAGCCCTTATTTTTTTTTCAAAATTTTAAAGTGGGGGTGCTGGCATGTCTTTAGCAGCCCCACTTACAAAGACTCGTAACTTTTTACCCCTTTGGGTACAAACGGTGAAATTTGCGGTACAAACCGGTACAAACGTAGTACAAACGATCGCCCCGAGTATTTTTTTCAAAATCAAAAGTGGGGGTGCCGGGGACATGGACCTCACTGATTGCCACAGTAGATGGGTCGAAGCATATCCGTTAGGCAACTCTACGGCAGCTGTTATAACGACTACTTTGGAAAGAGAACTCTTTTCGCGTTTCGGGTATCCACGTGTGCTACTTAGTGATAATGGTCCTCAGTTCTCGTCAATTGTTTGGTTAAAAGCACTGGTGAGATGGGTGGTGGAGGGATGGACTACCCCTGTGGAACGTCACAACCAAGAACTGAAAAAAGGCTTACGTTCAGTGATGTTAAACGATAACCACCGTTCTTGGGACTTTAAACTCTCTACAGTAATTTTTACACTAAGAAACAGACGGAACGCCCGGACGGGCGTTTCACCTTTGGTGTTAGTACTAGGACGAGAAACCAAAGGTCCAGGCGATTGGGCACTACTTCCATAACTCAACCAGTCAGTAAGAGTATCCGGAAATGGAACAAAGACAAACGAAGAAGTGGAAACCACCTATATCAAACCACAGAGCGATCGCGGTTTATTCTTGGGAAATATGATATAGTGTAAAACGCACCCGATCTCAAAAGCAGAGCAAAGTTTTCATACCGGGTTCTCCGCTAAATGAACAGGTCCGGTGACGTTGACACGTAAGGTGGGTGAGGGGGTATTTCGGACAGACCAAAACCTTCCACGCAAGGTACATGTATCAGTTTTGAAGCCGGCTATCTATTAAAAAAAAAAAAAAATTTTTCCTTTTTCTTTCTCCCCTTTTCCCGTATTTCAGTCATTCTGATTTTAGGATGTTCGGAATTAATGGGCGCGGTGTTTCCAGAGGACGTGGGGCCACTGAGAACTACAGCAGATGTTCGAAGAGCCGACGTAGCACAACTAATGGCAGAACATTGTCTCTGGGAAGCGTATAACCGTGGATGGCGTGATCACGCGCAGGCAGCGCCAGCTATGCCACCAAGACCGGTGGACTTACACCCAGCAACTCTTCCAGGTCGGCAAGGTGCGGAACCACAACCAGCCGTTTGTCCCGCACAACGTACGGTACAGCAACGGCAATTGAAACCACAAACGCCAAGACCGACGAAGGTGGCTCCAGAACGTCCAGCCAGGATATTGGAGAGACCCCAATATCCGCGATAACCACCGCGTCAGCCGGTATCCACTTCGCGGAATTCACAAAATCGACTGAGACCACCTATTCCGGTTGACAAGGTTCTACCAGGGGAACTTCAAAGAGGGTCAACCCCAATGGAGGTTGAGCCACGCGCCTTTACCCCACATGGTAGAGGCCTCATTCCCGCCTGACGGGGTGAAAGTGTGTGCTCGGGAACATTCCAAGATAGATCTACGGCAACCCTACCGGAACTGTCCGACAATCAAGGTCTTGAGGATGGGGATCCTCTGGAGGACCTGAGTCAGCTTTACCGAGAATAAGCTCGATAGAGAGGTGGAAGTCAAGCTGTAATCGCGTCTCCAACGATGTAAACTTTCGTGGTCGTTTGGACGTTCACCAAGAAAGGGGTAACTACGATCGGGACACCCGAGTAGTACACCATGACACAGGTTCTTGGATTATACGGCTTAGGGGGGGAGAGTTATCACGGTCGCATATTGTTACCCCTCCACTCTCCGAATCCCTATGCAAAAGTCCATATAGTTAACGTCGAGTTATCCAACGCTTAATTATTAACAAGGCCTGTGTCACGCGGCGACGATAATAGCCGATAGCGGACTGGTTTGGCGGAGAGTGTCTTTTACACCACGTTAGAGTGTTTTCGTCCGTCTTATTGTTATTTTTCTTTCTCGCTTATAAACAGTATTTGTAATTAAAAATTTTCCTTCTTTTTTAATGTTTGATTTTAATTAACAAAATCTTGTTGTCGAATAACAAACACGAACTAAGGATATCTTTCGTAATTAGATATTCTTTATTTAAATTGCGTACAAAATCGCCCGGCTACCGATAGTCCGCCAGCCCCATCACCTGTTGTCGGCATCTTTTATTATCTACCGTGACACACAAATCGCCTGCGAATCTATTATAGAAACGCGTCTACACTTTTATTTTACTTCATAGATGCTGATGATTTTAATTCAATTAACGGAAAGTATTTACATTTATACATTCGCATATTTTTAGGCTTTACATGTTTAACTATTGAAAAGTAGCAGACTTTGTGCGCTGTGGATATTGCACATTGTAAGAAAATATATTTTGAATTATTTTTATAAATAATATTTATATTGTTTATACGAATTTGGATTGATGGCTTAGATGTGAATGAACTGTAAATAAGATATAAGTTGATCAGAATAGAAATAATAATACCAATAATAATAATAGTAATAATTATAATTATAATAATAATAATAATAATAATAATGATAATAATAACAATAATAATAACAATAAACATCCTTATAATAATAATATATTTAATTTTATTAACACGGCTACATAATATTTAGTCATGAACAATCCAAATTTTTATAAGTGTCTAGAAGTGTGGCATTTTTAAATTGTATACTTACCAAACTCTGGTTTATAAATATATATATATATATATATATATATATAGAAATGTGTGTGTATATATATAACTTCAGAAAGAAATAATATATTTATGTCTTATATTTTACAAAAATCAATTTTTCTATTTAAAAATTTTCAGCATCTAGAAATGTATGGTATTTTATAAATATGATTGGAATTTATTTTAGATGATGTCTAAAAGTTTAATTATTAAATATTATCTTTAAATCTAATTTTTATTTTTTTCAGAGATATTTAGTGTTATGCTTTCTTTGAAAATGTATTAAAATTTGAATATTTAATATTTTTTATATTTTGCGATTCATATAAGTTACGTCTATGGAATCCTACCATGTTTCAAATTTGCAAAAATACCAATAACTAGAAAAATTGTGAAAGAAAAGAAATGAAAAGAATTCAGTTGTGAAAAAGTTATGGCGGAGAGTTAGTCAAATAAATATATAAAAAAGAAGTCATAAAAATAAAATTTTAATGAGAAATCGGAGTAAACCTTAGACAATAAATTTTAATTAATATCATCATAGTGGGACGACGTATAAAATGACGTTGCGTTTTCGTGTGATTACATTAAACATTTTCAAAATTCTGTGTTGTACATATTTTATAAGTTTAAATAAAATATGTACTTAAAAGATAAAAATCGTAAAAAATCTCATATACATTGTAACGATGAGTAACAAGACATCATGTACTATTACTTTGGTGGGGCGAGAGAAGTGCTGATTAAGGGTTTTTGTGGCGTGACCTACATAACCAGACGGTACGAAGGTGTGTGAATGGAACGACGAGTAATCTGTCGAACACCAGACAACGACAAGTAAGTGGTCGGTCACCAGACAACGACGAGTAAGTGTCGAACATCAGACACCGTCCAGTGGAGAGATCGCCAGAGGACCTCAAGTATCGCCTGGATTAAAGACCCTCAGCGTTTGGTAGGATTTAAAATACAATCATATTAATTTATTTGTGTCTTGATTTATTTACATAAAGTAACCCTAGTCCATAATAATAATTATCACACACCGAAGTCGAGTCCTCGAGACCTCGATAAAATAAACAAAACTCCCAGTACGGAAGAGTAGGGAGAGAGGACGTTACAACATTATACAAAGCACATTTGGCGAATGAAAACTGTTTAATTACCGAAATGGATTTTATTGGAAGACAGAGAGGATTCATCGTTCATTTCATATAAGACATACACATATTATACAAATTATATATTATTATATATTCAAGCGGGTTTAAAATAAATATGATTTTTATTTTTTATGATCCTTTTTTTAAATCGCTCGAGTAATAAGTACACATCGACCAGCGATAGACCTAACTGTGCTGTCCGTGAAACACATTGAACTCAATTATTCGTTCATATTAAATATGAAATTTCTATATTTATTTTATTGACGTATATATATTCATACTTTAAATAAATGGATAACTTTTGAAATTTATGTAGTGTCACCTTCGTTTTGCACACGATTTCACAAAGCGTACGCTGATAGAAAAAAAATCAAATGCAAAAACAATTTCACATAATATTATACTCGACGCACTTTCGGTATACGCGTTCGAACGACTAACACACAGGAGAACAAAAATTGCATATACAGAACGCCTGTGAATCTGTTATATAAACGCGTCTACATTTTTATTTTACCTTGTAGATGCTAGTGATTTTAATTCATTTAACGGAATGTATTTATATTTATACATTCGCTAGTTTTTTGGTTTTACATATTCAACTATTGAAAAATAGCAGACTTTGTGCGCTGTGGATATTGCACATTGTAAGAAAATATATTTTGAATTATTTTTATAAATAATATTTATATTGTATATACGAATTTGGATTGATGGCTTAGATGTGAATGAACTGTAAGAGAAAATATAAGTTGAACAGAATAGAAATAATAATACCAATAATAAAAATAGTAATATTTATAATTATAATAATAATAATAATAATAATAATAATAATAATAATAATAAAAATAATAATAATAATATTAATTACAATAATAATAACAATAATAATATTAATAATAATAATTGTAATACTAATTTTATTAACACAGCTACATAATATTTAGTCATTAACAATCAATATTTCTATAAGTGTCGAGAAGTGTGGTATTTTTTAATTGTATACTTACCAAACTCTGGTTTATTAATATATATATAAATGTGCGTGTGTTTATATATGAATTCAGAAAGAAAGAAATTATTTATGTATACAAATGTATACAAATGTCTAATGATGTGTAATATTATCAATTTTTTTTTATAGTAACGTCTTATGTAATTATTAAATGACCCATTAATTTTATCGAATCTTGTGTAATTTGCAACCAAGTTCAAACGAGCTCTTTTTTGTTTGCCACCTGTTGTTAAACTCTAGCAATCATACTGAGCTATTTAGTATTAAGAATTTATATGGAAAATATGTTTTACTAGTTTTGATAATCAGAAAAAAAATTAATTGGGTGGTCAAATGGCACTTGAAAATCATAAAAATATATGTAGTCGTTTGATATCGAAATTCTTTTTGTACAGTTAATTTCAATATTATGCGACTGGATGGGGTAATTAAATAATTTCACACAATTGATCACTTTTAACAATTATACTACAAATACAAACAAGAAAAATATATGGCACGACAATATTTCGACTTGTGTTCGCGCGTGCCCGAACGGAAAAGAACGTCGCTGTGGGTCGTAGTATCCTACTTTGATTATGATAAGGCAATTATTGTATTATCACAAATTCGGCCACGGCGGTTCAAAGTTTACAAATTTCCACTTGCGTAGACATTCTCCCCCGTTGAGATGACCAGCATCTTAACATATTGACAATAAATTTAACAAGACAAATTTGACAAGTCCCTGACAATTTAGCAGATACATTGAATTTATACATTTTTAATCAAGACAAATAATTGCCCACCTTATTTTTTACAAAAAAAAAATTGATTTCAATTAATAATCCAAACAAATGATAGAATAATATACGAGTTAAAAATAATATAAATAATAATAAATGATATAAGTAATATTTAGTAGATATAACATATTCAAATGCTAGATTACAATGTGTATAATGAATATAAAGTATACAAAATGAAAAATAACCAAAAAAATAAACAAATTCATAATATATAATACCATTATTAACAAATAATAAACCTAGTATAGAGTTCGCTACATATACATAATTTAATAATGTGCATTGATATGATAATTTTATATATAAATTATATTAATTAAATATAATTATGTCTGGAGACTAGATAAATATTCTGAAGCCCAACGACGCCAAAACCCGATGAAAACTGCTGCACCAATGTCAACAGTGCAGCAGTTTCCATCGGGTAACCACTCTCTGTTCCTCTGGAATGAGATGTTCGGGTACAGCAAGTAACGGTTGGCCGATAAGAAAGTTTCCATGGTTTCAGATAGTCCACACCCAAGGGAGAGATTGACAATGGTGTTAAGGGTCAGGAATTTAAAATAGTTTCGATACGACACAGAACCGTAGTGAATTCCTCAAATGTCGGATTATTGTTACTCATAACACACACCAACAAAGATTTCATGGAGCAAACGGTGGCTTCCCAAAGGCCTCCAAAATGTGGAGCTCCGGGTGGATTAAAATTTCAGGGACAAGGCGTATGAGTAGTGATTTGGTCTTGAATCCTTGGATCAGATATTAGCAGTCGATGTTTTTTACTGCACCTACAAAATTGGTACCGCGATCCGAGTATATCTCTTGGAGCAATTGACATAAGAATATAAAAATGAACTTACAATTTAAACATAATAATACAATACAAATATAATTGATATCAAAAATTTAATTAAACGATTTCAAGCTAGATTCGCGACAAATATGCTGTGCTAAAATTTATCGCACATTACAATAAGATAATCCACGTTTGTATTAATTATATGACACAATGCCGCATATAGAATAATATTACTAACTCAAAGTTAATAATATTACAAAATAACAAGTGAAAAAACACTCAAAATGATTAATACTTAATCGTTTAAATAAATAAGATTGAAATATTAATGAAAAATAATTTGTTACATGACTTACGCCCAAACCAATGGCACTAAATAACAGCCGTAAATCGACGAACCACGCTCTGCTACCAAAATGTTTGATATCGAAATTCTTTTTGTACAGTTAATCTCAATATTGTGGGACTGGATGGGGTAATTAAATAATTTCACATAATTGATCACTTTTAACAATTATATTGTAAATACAAACAAGAAAAATTTATGGCACGACAATATTTCAACTTGTGTCCGCGCGTGCCCTAACGGAACAGAACATCACCGTGGGTCGTAGTATCGTACTTTGATAAATATATAAATAGGGCAATTATTGTATTATCGCGAGTTCGGCCACGACGGTTGCGTAGACAGTAGTACATATAAAGTCATACTTCCTGTCATGCCAAAGGATGATACTAGGCTCGAGTTAAATTCATGGAATTATGAATTAAACTCAACGACATCCATTTGTTATGTACACGGATTTTGAAACTTTATTGTTAAAAACGTCGGAATCTACAGTCAAAGTACAATTGCTTTTCAATCTCATCACCCAATGTGTTATGGCTTCTTGGTTAAAGCCTCAGATGACATCCCTGTGGAACTACTTAAAAAGTTTAATATACTGCTATCACCTGTTATTTTTCTCGGATCTGAGATATCTGATGTTGTCGCGAAATACTTTGTTAAGTCTGTAGTTAAAATATCACAATAAGTTGAACAATAACTTAAGACTAACTTACCGATAAATATGACCGATGAAGAACGACGAACACATAGTTCATCAACAACTTGTAATTTGTGCAAGGTCGGGTTTTCTGTACAAAATCCAAAAGTATCCGACCACAACCACCTTTCTGCTCGGTTTCGTCAAACTCTCTGTAATACCTTGTAACGTTTCGGCCTCGTAGAAAACTGGGGCCTACTTCGTACCCACTGCCCAGGGGGACACTGAGCAGTGACCTACCGGCCGATTAGACCTCGGTAGTTGATACTAACGAGCCGGTAGGTTTTGTTCGCTCGTCGATCGGTCACCGCAACGAAGTCGGTCGGCGGACGAGTGGATGACGTTAATCGAGCGTGGTAGGTATTTAAAAGTTGTTATTAAATAAACACGTTCGCTGCACAGTCCACCGCGTTATCCGTGCAACGGAGATAGCGCATATACGTATAGCCGTATATGCGAAACACGGTACCGGTCGGTCGGACAAGTGGAGAGGCGGACGGGTGGGCGAGCGCACACGCTATAAATGTATTTTCGTCAAATTATTATATTTAGTTCGATACGTATGTATATGTATTTATCACAAACAACTCACGACGCGAGCATAAAAAAAACAGTTACTGAATTGGAAACAATCTGTATATATTAAGAAAAAACAGTATGTATATTACACAAAAACAACAGGTAGGTATCAAAAACAAAAAAAACGGTCGCAGCGCATATCACTACCTCGGCGTACGCTGGATGAGAGAGCGGCAACTTACAATAACGGAGGGACTTTATCGTCGGCGGGGCATATAGTCGACGATAAGAAAAAAAAATATAGTGGGGATTGAATGGTGTATGACCAGTCGACCCGTACAGACCGGATGACAGCAACTAGGCCCAAAGACAACATAATTCGTCCCACCGATTGCCTCTCTAAATTTCGACACGTTACAACCTGTAACCTAAAACTTCAATCCCCAAATTTTATACCTTGCTTTCTTCACAATCTCAGTAACTATGATTGTCACTTTATCGTTCAAGAACTTGGATATGATTCAAATACAATATCGGTAATACCTA
Source organism: Schlechtendalia chinensis (assembly GCA_019022885.1). Taxonomy (NCBI): domain Eukaryota; kingdom Metazoa; phylum Arthropoda; class Insecta; order Hemiptera; family Aphididae; genus Schlechtendalia; species Schlechtendalia chinensis. Next base: position 2,022,844 of record JAFHKX010000014.1, read on the forward strand.
ACAGCGAAGAGAAGTTTATATCGTTTTCTAAATACATAAGTAGTAAATTCACTATAAGGTTTATCGATACATATCGATTTATGACATCAAGTCTCGCAACACTTTCATTCAGCCTCATAACCGACGACTTCAGGAATTTTCAGGAAATGACCAAAGTGTTTTCTCCTGCAGATATAAGACTTGTTACACGTAAGGGTAAATACCCTTACGAATATACCGATGGGTGTGATAAATTGAATGAAACTCAGAAAGATGAATTTTATAGTGTTCTAACAGAGACGACGATAACTGACATGGATTACCATCACGCGTGTGAGGTCTGAAACCATTTCAACTGTATAACTCTTGGACAGTATTCGGATTTATACTTTAAAGTTGACGTCATATTGCTCGCGGATGTCTGAAAATTTCCGCGACATATGTATTTCAACATACAATTTAGATCAAGCGTATTGTATGCTGTATCCAGCATACAGCCCCTGGATTCAGTTTTAATTGTATGTTGAAATACACATCGATGAAGCTTGAACTTTTATCCGATTATGAAATGTTAATGTTTGAAAAAGGTAAACATTTTGATGTTATTTTGGTTATACTATGTTGGTAGAGATAATTAAAATACAATTTACAGTTATACGAGGTGGTCTAGTACAAGCGAGCAAACGGTATGCGAAGGCTAGGTTTAATTAATTATAATTAAATATATTAATATATAGGTTTATATTAATTATAAAACTGTAGTTTTTGATGAGAAAAAATCAATTAATGTTTTTATTACAGTATATAATTTAAACTTTTAATTTCAGGTAATAATTTGTATGGTTGGGCAATGTCTCAATACACGCCGTATGAAGGATTTAAATAGATTCAAGCTACTATTGATGGGCTAAATGACTTGCATGAAACGTCTTCGATTGGAAGAATCCGCAACATCTACATGATAAACATAACGATCTTTTTTAACGATCATTTCTTCCGGTCAATAGTATTCCTATAGGCTCCAAATTCAGTAAATGAATGGCAATGTTGCAACCAAAAACAAACTACATTATACACTATCGAAGTTTACAGCAAGCTATCGCCAATGGACTGATTGTTAAAAAAATAATTTTGTGCAATTTTGTTTTTACTTATATTTCCAAAAATTTATTTTCTGTTATGAGGTGCATAAAGTATGATAATTCAACCAGTCGGCGTGGTTAGCCCCGTTTATCAACCTAAATACGGAAATGAGGAAAAAAGCTGTGAACGATTTTTAAAAGGACTTTATGAATAAAAAATAAATTTATGAATAATGCAGTATTTGGTATGTTATTATTATATAAATATATATATGTAATTTTTTCATTTTTTTTTGAAAAATTTTTTTTACATTTATTCTAGTTATGTTTATGTAGGGAAAACAATAGAAAGTATGAGAAAGAGGATAAAATTGGAGTTGGTTACAAACGAATATAGGTTACAGAAGTTTATAAATAAACCAATATTCTCTCGAAAACAATATTATCGACCTCTGCAAGCCTATATACATCGGGTTTGCAGTATTAGATATCAGTAAAACACTAATGTACGATTACCATTATAATGTGATGAAGAAACATTATGATGGGAATATTTCTCTCATGTATACAGATACAGGTATATTTTACTAATATATTATTTTATCTTATATTATATATTATAATTACATAATTATTTTTAGATTATTTAGTATACCAAATCAAAACACACAATTTTTACACCGGCTTAATCCAGAACCCAAACATTTTAATTCGCATGGACACCGCTAACCTCACTCAAAATCAACCATGTTATACTATAGCCAGGAAAAAAGTACCAGGTTTTTTTTTCTGATGAGAGGAACGGTAAAACAATGACAGAGTTTGTTGCGCTTAGAGCGAAATCCTACGCGTATAGTATCGAAGGAAAAGAGAAAATTAAGACTAAAGGCATTTGAGGTCATGTGGTTAAGAACCATATGACTTTGAAAGACCATAAGAAATGTGTGTTTGGGGAACCTAATAAATTTTAACCCTTATACAGAGAATATCTCCTTAAGATCTTTCCGGCACAAGCTGATGACTATTAAATCAAATAAATTTACATTAAATAGTAATGATGGTAAACGTTATGTATTAAATGATCGAATACGTACATTAGCTCATGGTCACTATAAAATTGAGTAAGTTCACATAAATTAAGGTTCTATAATATTTAACTAATCTATATGATTGTGTGTTTCAGTGAATTAATGGATACCGCAGACACTTAATTTCCCATCTTTACTTATCTTATTTGTATTATTTTTCATATTATAAACATGTAAATATTATTTTTATTAATACTATAATTATTTTCTTTATTCTGTATCTATAAATAAACTTGCATTATATGCAAGTAGAATTTGTTTAAAATGTTAATTTTGTTTATAAATATTTAGTATTTTAAAACACGTAATAAATTTTATATATCTAACTATGTATAATAAAAACAGAAATGTTAAAGACAAAATTATACTTTTTATTCAGAAAAAAATATATATACATACATTTTACAGTGCAAGCTGGAGCAACTGTATGCATTGGGTGCATTTAATCACAGTGGTGAATTAACCAAATTAGGAGGACATATGGCTGAATTTCCATTTGACCTCATGATGGCTAAAAAGCTGTTGGCTTCTGAAAAGTATGTATTTATAAAAATGAAATAATATATATAATATTAATGATGATTTTCATTCTCCAACTTTGTGTAAAACCTAGCAAAATACAAATTATTCCAATTTAGTATTCAAATAATTAAATGTTCAATTAATTATTAAGTATTTCTTAATTTTTTTCAGGTTCAAATGTTCAGAAGCTGCTACTATACGTGGAATAAGTGTGAATAATGCCATATTCTACAGATCTAAGGATTAACAAATTTTAGCAGCTACTGTCCGTAAAAACTTTTTTCTTACAAGTGGTTATCACTTGGCTTTGTTACTAATACGCTTAGATATCCGAATAGAAATAAAATGAATCACTGTACAAGATGATTAAAAAATGTTTAAACTATAATTGATGTAAAAGAAAACGAATGCAATTATTGAATTAAATGTTTAATGCTCTGTGAAGGTTCTGACACTTCCCCACTTGTGTTCATATGCAGCGAGCTGTTCTACCGTCCGGTCTAAAGGGTTTGTTCAGCACATTCCTTTAGTCTGACAGTGGTTCACAATAAATAATATTGTAATATAGTATTGTACGACTACATATATTCTAATACTATCTTCATCAGTGATTCGTAACACCCCTACCTCTAAATGGAACATGGGAGCTTAATAGTCACAATGTTTCACAAAATGACAATAATTATTATTTTTTAATTAACATAATTTAGTTGTTTTTCTGAAAGCTCAGTCTCAGCATCATCTGGCTTGTACAATTTTACGTTACTCCTATTGAGTTCAAACACTATTGTAGTTTTATTTAAATATAATTAAAGAATTGTCAAGAAGTTATCGCTTTATTTTATTCCATTTATTAATTAATTCGGGGTGATTGGTTCGAAGATTCTACTGTAACAATATATATGTTTATATTTAAAATCTCTTACCTCCAAAATATTCTTGGATGGTTTCCTTTTTCAATTAAACGGATCGAGAGTGTGTTGTTCGTTGCTGATATTATTTTAATTACTCTTGTAAAAGAGCATATATAATATGATGATAGTCACTCTCTTATTTACAAAAGTAAATATATAATTTGATAATGAGTGGTTATCATTACAATATCTTTTATTTAAATTCAGTGACTAACAGTTTTTAATATAGTTTAATTATTTTTAATAATATTACTATAAAATAAAATAATTTCTGAAATGGAGAATGTTCTTAAGTATTAATTCAGATATTAAAAATAATATTTGGAAAAGCAGCTAGCTAATTTGATTGCTAGCACTATAAGTTATCGATGACATTATTGTAAAAATAATAACTTATAAATGTGGATTTAGTGTGATTGTGAAATTTGTTCCTTAAAATGTCATAGTTCATAATTTAAAACATAAATAATTCCATTAATAATATTATATTATAGTTTTTAACATCAACTACTAGTGTTGTAACTATAAACTATAACAATTATCTATTAACAATATATATATTTATAAATATGTTTAATGTATAAATTATTATATCTTGTTTCTGTTGATCTATCAAACAAATTTAGCTGTAATGAATGTTTTGATATATGGTTTGATGTATTGTATAGTCAATAGTAATCATCTATTCTAAAATGTATAAGAACAAAATACTTTTGACAAACATTTATATAGAAATAATGTTTCTTGCACTAAAAATTCAAATAAAACAATAAAGTCACAAATTTGTATTTTGGCACCTTTCTTGAAGCAGTTCACATGAGTCTTATTTCCTTTTAAATGTTAAATGAAAAATGTTTAAATACATTGTTGGATTTTAAATACTTCGAATAACGCTTAAGTTTCTATATAAGTGAGTATTCATGTATTGTTTTAATACAATACTTGTATTTATTTAATACAATTTTCATACATTTATAAAAAAAAAAAAACTCATAAATGGTTTTGATATGTAGGATAGAAATAAGTCATATATATAAATATACTAATTTTAAGTTTCTCAAGATGAAAAGAAGCAATAATAATAAAAACATATAAAATATTCATACAGCATTGAAATCAGTTTTTTCTTACTTATTTTTATTTGTAGATTTTGACCATACAGATACACATCATTTTATTGACATAAAACCTATCTTATTAGATGTATACCGAAATAGAGAATTCTCAGGTTTAAATTTATTTGAAAAATATTTTTATAAACAATTAATGAATGACAATAAACATAAATGGTTTTACGTTTTTATAACGTAATATGAAGTTTTGTAGAACTCGATCGTGATTTGGTCGTGCGTAACAGATACTATATCCAGCACTAATATTTTAAGTTTGATACAAATCTATGATATTCGATTGAGCAGTATTTGAAAATGAAATTCGCGCGCGCGGTATCAATGTTATCATATTGTTATCTACGCATATGTAATTATCAAAAACGCGACGTAATTCTGCTGCAAATGTTAACGTTATCAGTGTAAACACATCTGGTCGACATTATGGCTATAACGCGTACATTCGGATATTTTACGAATTCGTAAAACTAATCGTCGATAATTAATAGTCATAGTCGTTGTACATCTACTTATTTGGGTTGCGAGAACGTCAGGATGCGCGAAGGTTTTCAGTGACATCGAAGAGGATCGCATGGAACGTGATGAATTTGTGGGAAGGATAAAAAAAAGACAAGGAAAGAATGTTTAATATTGCCATAACTCGACCAGTAAAGTTAGTGAATCGTCTTTAAAATGTTACGTCGCCTTTGAAAGGTTGTGTTGGCGAACGCGATGGAAATTGACGCCGTTCGTCCGTGTATACTCGCCCGGTTCTGATTCTGTAAGTTTTACCAACGCAATCATATAATTGTCCTTGTTTACCAGATAAGATTTATGAACGCGTCTGTTGTTTACGAATTGTCTAGATTAGAAAGATTTCTTTAGGAACGATCATCTCACGGCTGTGTGTCAAATCGCGTGTAAGTCCCTAGAAAAGAGAAAAAGATGAGAAAATTATCGAACTTGAAGACAATATATTGGACGATGAATATTTATTTAATGACAAAGAGTAAGTTTTTATTCTATGAATACTTATTATGTAATGAAGAACATTTTTTTTTTTTTTTAGCTTTACACATTGGTAACATATTGAACTTGAGCACAAAAAGAAGTTGTGCTAAAAATCAATAAAAGAACAGTACAAATTGTTGAATAATAATCAAATGGACTTTCTTCGAGTTGCACATTTACTTGGCACTAATGTTGTAAGTTGTTTGATATTTATACTGTTTAAATGATACATTTTTAAAAATTCTTTAATACAAATATTGGTTTTCGTAGATGACAATTATACAGAGGAGGATAAACTTAAAATCATAGAAGAATTCCATAATTCACTATTAGGTGGTCATCAAGGAGTCTCTAGAACGATAAAACGAATCAAACTATATCATCATTGGAAAGGTTTGAAATCTGATGTTAAAAAATTCATAGCTTCCTGTCAATCGTGTCAACAAAACAAAAAAGCACGAATAAAACCATTAAACAACCTATGATAATTACTACAACAGCCACAAAACCATTTGAAAAAATATTTCTTGACATTGTTGGACCACTTCCAACAACAAGTAAAGGTCATTCATATATACTAACTGTCCAAGACGACCTAGCTAAGTTTTCAGCAGCATCCCATTAATTGTTCATGATGCAAACTCGGTAGCAAAGGCATTTGTGGAAGGATTTATATGCCAACCGGCATATCAGAATCAATTGTCACAGACTGCGGGACGGAATTCATGAGCAAAATTTTTAAAAGTTGTTGTAACCTTCTTAAGATAGAAAAGATTAACACGACTCCATATCATCCACAATCAAATGGAGGCCTTGAAGGATCACACCGAACACTAGCAGAGTATTTGAGGCACTATACAAACAAAAATCAAGCAGACTGGGATGACTACGTCATCTATGCTATGTTCGTGTATAATACAACAATACAATAACGAACCATCAACCATATGAACTAGTTTACGGTTTTCCAGCAGTAGTTCCTCACACTCTTAGTGGCATTCCTCAAGTTAAGTACAATTACGATGACTATACGTTCGAGCTAAAACAAAAGCTACAAGAAGCGCATAAAATAGTTCGAGACACTATAATATCTAGCAAACAGAAGTCAAAACAAATATACGACCAAGATCAGCACAAGATAGATGTACAAGTAGGAAATCAAGTATGGATAAAAAACCACCAACAGAAAGGAAAATTAGGCCATATATGGCTAGGTCCTTACACAGTATTAAGTCTACATGATAATGAAAATATTACAATACAACGAGGAAGAAAAGAAGTCAGAATACATAAAAACGAAATAAAAAACTTCCAATCTTAATTTTGTTTATATTTATATATATATATATATAAATAATAATAACAATAGTTCACCATTTTTCAATCAGGAATGGGACAATTTACAAATACCCCTATTCTTCAAGGTTTTATTCACACAAATCTAGTAGATATTAAAACAATCAAAGAACAGATTAAAGAAATAAAAACTCAATTGCCTATAGGATTAAATGTACCGGTTAACATAGTTAACGCGGATGTATCTGAACTCTTTAAGTTAATATCATTAAATGTAGTTTATATTAAAGATGTACTTGTTTTTATTTTAGAAATACCCTTAGTTAATAGTTATGAGTTTATGTTGTATAAACCATTACCTTTACCCTTTAAGGTTAAAAACGATGTATATGGTATCATTGAACCAAGTTCGGGCTACATAGCAATAGATAAAACAAGATTGTATTTTATAAATTTAAGTAATCAACAATTATCAAAATGTAAAAAAAATCGCCAATTCAATAATATGCTATCATAAGGAACCTATATATCATGTAAAGGGATCGTGTGAAACGATGTTGTTTCGCAACCCTAAAAACTTATCGGATAATTGTAATTTGAAGTACGTTAAGTTTTCGCATAAATATTTGGCATAAACTAGAAGATAAGAATACATGGTTGTATGTAACCAATAATGAAAACGTAGTTATAAAATCTAATAATATTACCGAACCATTAATAGTAAATGTAAATAGTACGGGTATGTTAAGCTTAAAAAATTATTGTCAAGCTAACACTGTTGATGACGAAATTAAACGCATACCAGAAAGAAAAATATCATCAAAAATTTTCACAAATTTTGTCCCACAATTGAACCTCACTATAAATTTTGAAACAATATTAAACTTAACTGACTATGATAATATATTCTTTCCAAAAGAAAATCTAATAATAACTTAAATAAATTAATAGAAAATGCTAAGTCAAAAGAGTTAAAAGTTAAAAGAATTATACGATCAATTTAAAAAAAAACTATCAATAATATTGATGACGCTTTTGACAAAAATATTACGTTTATCTTAGGAATAATTACTATCAGCAGTGTTTGCATATTTTTGGTATTAATATATATAAAGGTTAAGAATCTGTTTTGTAATAAAATTAAACAAATAGAAGCAGAGATAGTACCTAAACTTTATGGTGAATTAGAATTAACTGCAAATTCCGAAAACACTGGAAAATCACCACCCAAAATAGTTTAATGCAAGGAGGTGATATTCCATTCAACCCTGGGGGTGATTTGATGAACCCCTTGTTCATATACGGTATGTATGCTGACTAAGCATAAGTGACTGCCGTCGCACGCTCGTATTCGAATATGCGACGACAGTCGTTTTCCGATGTAACAACACATACAATATACATACAATTTCATCGATTGGTGCAGATGCATTTCCCACTCCAAAAAACTGCCATATCGAATCCTTTGTTAATATATTTGCATATGTTTTTGATCGATTATCGGGGATATCCTTCATTGCCAGTGATAGTTTCAGCGTGTAAGTCTCTTGGATAGCGTTTCCAGCATTTTCCATTGTTCACGCATGGAGATTTGGTGTTGATCGCTCGACGTGGGCCATGAATCATGTATTTGGTAACGACTTCGAATAATCCTGGATCAATGTCGACGTCTGGTATTTCTTGTAAGATGAATGCATCAATTTTGTCTGGTGTAATTCTATGAATTAACCAAATCAAAACGTGTGCATGCGGCAATCCTCTTTTCTGCCATTCAATAGAATAAATCCAACAACGTGTCTCACCAAAAACACGATACTTGTAAATGAAATCCATAAAAGATTTCAATTTTTGTTTGAACACACGTGCAATGATGTCATAGCGATCCGAAAATGATTGTCTAGGCAACAGAAGTTCTCTAGTTTAATCCCACCAATCCAATGATTGGTGATACTTGTTGCTCGGTTGTTTCGGAAGCTCGAAAGGCAATTATCGTTCGTGCTACACATGTAGATCGGCCAATCGATTTCCGTTGGGGGGCATAACTGTCAATGATATAGTGGAGAAATTGGTAATCAAAATCTGACGGAGGTTGTAGAAGCACGATGATAGATTTGTCGTTGGATTTTGAATGTTAGCATGTAATTCTCATGTACGACGCTAAAGCGTTGACGATAAAGGTCGATAAAGGCTACATTACCATTGCTACAACACGCAAACTACCTACACATTTGCAAGGCGCAACATTACTAATTACTTACGAAAACTGAGAAATTGTATTTTCTAATGACAAATTAATAAAAAACCATGCCAGAACCTTTAAAAATAACATATGACAGTTGCCTTTTTTAACCATCTGAAGTCACACCATAAGTTACGGCGAAAGGTAAACAACTCGCAGTTGTGAAGGACCGCCGGTTTACCGGTGCCGGGTTTTGAAACCTTTTAAGAGAAAAAAACCATCCCGGATCCACGCTGAGTATGTAGGAAAAAACCCTATCAAAATCCATCCAGCGGTTTGGCCAGGCATCAATAACATACAGACACCAATTTATTTTTATATATATAGTAGGGTGTCCGTTAATTTACCTTAATATATTCGGACTAACTTCGTAACCACCTAAATTTTTTCCTTTTTATAAAGGAATACTTATCCTAAAATTTCAAACGTTTATGTTTACATTAACCCATGCCGCCGACCCTCTAAGTTTTGAAAATTCGTGTTTTTTTGAAAATTTTACTTATTTTTCGATTTATCTAATTACACACAACTCATAGAAAAAAAATTAATGTATTGAAATAACCAAAAAATTATGCTCTACAAAAAAGGTTATTTTTATTTTTTACCCATTATAAGGAATGGATTATAATATTAATTATATTAATCTAAATTATATGGAGGAGCATTTCTGAAATTAATAAATGGTCTGATTGGATGATGATTGTATTTGTGTAATTTTATAAACGGGTGTATTTGTGGAGCAGCAACGTTTATATTATTTAATAAAAATTATTTCTGATTTCTAGATATAATTGCGGTTGCATTATTAATTAAATTATAAATTTGTTTTAAATGAATTGTAGAACTGTCAGATGTTAAAGTTTCGATATTATTGTTTATTTATGAATTATTAAGTTTTGTTTCGAATGTTATTAGTATATGCAATAATTATAGAATTTGATTTGTCCAATTGGGATGATTTCAGATTTATTTTGTTATTAAATACAATTATTCTATACGGTGATTTATACGATTAAAACGTATCGTATCAGATGTATATCGAAGTAGTGAACTCTCGGGTTAATAAATATAAATGGTTTCACTTTATTATAACGCGTAATATTTCGCTTTGTATAACTCGATTGTGGTTCAGTCGTGCGTAACAGATACTATATCCAGCACTAATATTTTGATTTGATACACCTCTATGATATACGATTGAGAAGTATTTGAAAATGAAATTCGCGCGCGCGGTATAAATGTTATCATATTGTTATCTACGCGGTACGAGATTAACAGAAATGATACGTAATTCTACCGACACTGTTAACGTTATCAGTGTAAACACATTATCGCTATAACGCGTATATTTGGAAATTTTACGAATTCGTGAAACTAATCGTCGATAATTAATAGTCATAATCTTTATACATTCATTTATTAGGGTTGCGAGAACGTCAGAACCTCGCAAGGAACATGATGATTTCGCGTGAAGAATAAAAGGAAAGACAAAGAAAGAACGCGTAATATTGTCATTCCTCGGTCAGGTAAGTTCGTGAATCGCCTTTAAAAGGTTACGTCACCCTTGAAAGGTTGCATTGGCGAACGCGATGGGAATTGACCGTCGGTTATTACTCGACCGGTTCAGATTCCGTAATTTTTACTGACGCGATCACGTATCTGTCCTTGTTGACCGCATACGATTTTTAACTCGCCTGTTGTTTACGAATTGTCTAGATAAGAAAACTCACGAAGAAGCCGCAAAGTGATTGAAGCTGGAAAATGATCATGAAAAAGAATCGATCGTCCCTCGGCCGTGTATCGAATCGTATCATAAATACCTAAAAAGAGAGAAAAGATGAGAAAATTATCAAACTTGAAGACAATATATTAAACAATGAATATTTATTTGATATCGAATAGTAAGTTTTAAGTTTTTGTTCTATAAATACGTATGAGGATATTAAAATAATTTTTTTTTTTTTAGCTTCACACTACAATAACGTATTGAAATAGAGCACAAAAAGAAGTTGTTAAACCTCGCAAAAAAAAATCATAAAAAAGCTTGAGAACCTATTAATGTCAAACGTTATCGAAATATCGAAATTTGAGGTGAACAAAGTTCCAATTACCTAACAACAAAATTGGTAGGAAGAACAAACATCTTTGTCTGTTTTTATATTTGGTGCTAAAAATCAAAAAAAGAACAGTACAAATTGTTGAATGATGATCAAATGGACTTTCTTCGAAATGCACATATACTTGGCACTGATAACGTACGTTGTTTGATATTTAATTCTGTTTAAATGATTTGTATTCAATACTTTTTGATCTTTTTTTTTTATTTATTTTTTTTAGGAGAAATAAGAAATAACTGAAAAACGAAGTAGACAACTTAGAAAGAAAAAAAAACATAGAAGAAACACGAAAAAATTTGCTAATATATAAATTCAAAAAAGAATTAGTTCAAGCTGTCAGAGACCATTAAGTAATAATTTTATTTTTATGATTTCGCTGAATTTAACTGTAGTATAATTTTTTTTCTCAGATTCTTGTCTTTGAAAGTGAGCTGGTTTAGACAAAACACCACAAATTCCACAATAAAAAATTGGATATACTCAGCCCAAAAATGTTCCTGCTATGTCGGTTGCTGTTCGTGTTGCTGTAGAGATGTCCTTTAAACTTGGAAATGAAGTAAAAATCCACGATATTCCAAAAATTAATGTCAAATTGAGTTTTTTACATTTAACATTATTTTTAGGTCGGTTATAGTATACGTCTTGTAGATTGTACATTAGAGCGTCCCATTATTAAGTATAAGACTGATGGGATGTTACGTAGGGAATTTTCGTCAGAACCTGTCTTGCAGTCTTATAGTGTAATGATGGGAGTAAGGAATCCAAGAGGCGACACTCTTACAGAATTTTGCACAAAACATAAATTATCAATAACAAATACTCACTTTACAAAATGCATAATAGTGCCAACACCCAAAAAGGCAAGAGCAAATACATGCGAACAGTATAGAACACGTTGAGTCTGCTTTCTCATGCTTCAAAAATTCTTACACGTATTGTGCTGAGACGAATGGAAAACACTGTAGACAGTCTATTAACCGAGGACCAGTTTGGCTTTAGAAGGCAAAGAGGCACTAGAGAAGCCATACTTGCACTAAAGCAAGTTATTGAGAAACAAAATAGGGAAAGCAAACCAACTTTCATAGCCTTTATAGACTTAGAGAAAGCCTTTGATAACGTAAAATGGAAAACATTATTTCAGATTTTGAGGAAATCAGGGATTACAAGCTCAGATAGAAGAATAATTAAAAGTCTCTACAAGAACGAGATAGGAGTAGTACGCTATAGAGATAGCCAGGAAACAGCAAAAATTAAGAAAGGCGTAAGGCAGGGATGTTCCTTATCACCATGTTTATTTAACCTTTATGTACATGAAGCCGTTAACCGAGTAAGAGAATTAACAAATACACGAATAAAGATTCAAGGCGAAAAAGTAGATATGCTTCGGTTCGCGGATGACATAGCGGTGTTAGCGGAGAGTGAGAAAGAATTACAAAATATTCTAACGGTCATGAATATTATATTCAAAGATGAATACAATATGAAAATAAATAAGTCAAAAACTAAAGTCCTCGTATGTAGTCGTATAGAAGTAGTTAAGCCAGACATAAAACTAGATGGTGACACACTAGAAGTAGTAGATAAATATAAGTATTTGGGAAGTTTGATAACAAATAAAGGAGGATGCGCTCAAGAAATAAGATGCAGATTACAACAGGCACGTTGTGCATTTCAAAAAAGGAAGGGCCTACTTACTTCTAGAAATATAGATTTGAAAATAAGGAAAAACCTACTAAAGACCTACGTCTGGAGCGTGGCACTTTACGGTAGTGAGACGTGGACAATAAAGAAGGCTGAAGAAAAGAAAATACTAGCATTTGAAGTGTGGTGCTGTAGGAGAATTCTCAAAATAAGTTGGGAGGATCGTATAACAAATGAAGAAATTTTTCGAAGAATAGGAGAGGAAAGAAGTTTCCTAAAAGCTTTGAAAATAAGTAGAGCTAAGCTAATTGGACACACACTACGGCATAACAATCTACTAGGTAGAATAATAGAAGGATATATAGAAGCGAAAAATAGTCGAGGAAGGCCACCACTCGAATACATAAGCCAAGTAGAGAGGATATAGAGTGTGGAACATACTACGAACTAAAGCGTAAAGCGGAAAAGGGTGAAGAATGGAGGAATTCTGCCAACCAGCCTTTGGGCTGTTAACAAAAAAAAAAAAAAGTATAATGATTGTTGATGTTGCTAGCATACGCGCCCTACACAATGATATATTATTTGGTTTAGTACAGCGGTTCCCAACCTATGGTCCGCGAGACATCATGTGGTGGTCCGCGAGGCATACCTATAAGATTTTAAAATATTTCAATTTTCCTTTGGGCGTGTTACAAATATTACGTACCGACAATCGTTACGTAAATTCTAATATCTGTGAAAAAATTGATTCTTATTTATGAGAAAAAATAATGTCTAAAAATGATGGTGGTCCGTGACGTATTGAAAGTTATCTAAGTGGTCCGTAGTGTCAAAAAGGTTGGGAACCACTGGTTTAGTAAAACGCTTAACAAGATTCAGGCCAGACTTAAATTTATTAATCTCTGGTGTCACAAAAGACGCACAAAAGTTTTCCCAATTTTTCAATGATGCTGTCATTTTTGAAATGCCTGGTGAGTGTTGTTTAAATTACATTTATTTCGTTATTTTTAAAATTATATTTCCCATAGGGAAAGTTATTATCCATAGGGAATGTTGAAGGCCTGTGGTGTTAAAGACTTAATACATTTTTATTTCCTATATACTCCGCCACATAAGTCACTGGTAAGTAAATATATTTTTTAATCAAATATAAATAGATGTTTATCCAACTAATGTTTAAAGGTCCAGTGCAAGCTGGAGCAACTGTATGCATTGGGTGCATTTAATCACAGTGGTGAATTAACCAAATTAGGAGGACATATGGCTGAATTTCCATTTGACCTCATGATGGCTAAAAAGCTGTTGGCTTCTGAAAAGTATGTATTTATAAAAATGAAATAATATATATAATATTAATGATGATTTTCATTCTCCAACTTTGTGTAAAACCTAGCAAAATACAAATTATTCCAATTTAGTATTCAAATAATTAAATGTTCAATTAATTATTAAGTATTTCTTAATTTTTTTTCAGGTTCAAATGTTCAGAAGCTGCTACTATACGTGGAATAAGTGTGAATAATGCCATATTCTACAGATCTAAGGATTAACAAATTTTAGCAGCTACTGTCCGTAAAAACTTTTTTCTTACAAGTGGTTATCACTTGGCTTTGTTACTAATACGCTTAGATATCCGAATAGAAATAAAATGAATCACTGTACAAGATGATTAAAAAATGTTTAAACTATAATTGATGTAAAAGAAAACGAATGCAATTATTGAATTAAATGTTTAATGCTCTGTGAAGGTTCTGACACTTCCCCACTTGTGTTCATATGCAGCGAGCTGTTCTACCGTCCGGTCTAAAGGGTTTGTTCAGCACATTCCTTTAGTCTGACAGTGGTTCACAATAAATAATATTGTAATATAGTATTGTACGACTACATATATTCTAATACTATCTTCATCAGTGATTCGTAACACCCCTACCTCTAAATGGAACATGGGAGCTTAATAGTCACAATGTTTCACAAAATGACAATAATTATTATTTTTTAATTAACATAATTTAGTTGTTTTTCTGAAAGCTCAGTCTCAGCATCATCTGGCTTGTACAATTTTACGTTACTCCT
This sequence comes from Schlechtendalia chinensis, assembly GCA_019022885.1. Classification (NCBI taxonomy): domain Eukaryota; kingdom Metazoa; phylum Arthropoda; class Insecta; order Hemiptera; family Aphididae; genus Schlechtendalia; species Schlechtendalia chinensis. The sequence goes on from JAFHKX010000014.1 coordinate 2,037,915, forward strand.
ATTGAGTTCAAACACTATTGTAGTTTTATTTAAATATAATTAAAGAATTGTCAAGAAGTTATCGCTTTATTTTATTCCATTTATTAATTAATTCGGGGTGATTGGTTCGAAGATTCTACTGTAACAATATATGTTTTATATTTAAAATCTCTTACCTCCAAAATATTCTTGGATGGTTTCCTTTTTCAATTAAACGGATCGAGAGTGTGTTGTTCGTTGCTGATATTATTTTAATTACTCTTGTAAAAGGGCATATATAATATGATGATAGTCACTCTCTTATTTACAAAAGTAAATATATAATTTGATAATGAGTGGTTATCATTACAATATCTTTTTATTTAAATTCAGTGACTAACAGTTTTTAATATAGTTTAATTATTTTTAATAATATTACTATAAAATAAATAATTTCTGAAATGGAGAATGTTCTTAAGTATTAATTCAGATATTAAAAATAATATTTGGAAAAGCAGCTAGCTAATTTGATTGCTAGCACTAAGTTATCGATGACATTATTGTAAAAATAATAACTTATAAATGTGGATTTAGTGTGATTGTGAAATTTGTTCCTTAAAATGTCATAGTTCATAATTTAAAACATAAATAATTCCATTAATAATATTATATTATAGTTTTTAACATCAACTACTAGTGTTGTAACTATAAACTATAACAATTATCTATTAACAATATATATATTTATAAATATGTTTAATGTATAAATTATATCTTGTTTCTGTTGATCTATCAAACAAAATTTAGCTGTAATGAATGTTTTGATATATGGTTTGATGTATTGTATAGTCAATAGTAATCATCTATTCTAAAATGTATAAGAACAAAATACTTTTGACAAACATTTATATAGAAATAATGTTTCTTGCACTAAAAATTCAAATAAACAATAAAGTCACAAATTTGTATTTTGGCACCTTTCTTGAAGCAGTTCACATGAGTCTTATTTCCTTTTAAATGTTAAATGAAAAATGTTTAAATACATTGTTGGATTTTAAATACTTCGAATAACGCTTAAGTTTCTATATAAGTGAGTATTCATGTATTGTTTTAATACAATACTTGTATTTATTTAATACAATTTTCATACATTTAAAAAAAAAAAAAACTCATAAATGTTTTGATATGTAGGATAGAAATAAGTCATATATATAAATATATACTAATTTTAAGTTTTCTCAAGATGAAAAGAAGCAATAATAATAAAAACATATAAAATATTCATACAGCATTGAAATCAGTTTTTTCTTACTTATTTTTATTTGTAGATTTTGACCATACAGATACACATCATTTTATTGACATAAAACCTATCTTATTAGATGTATACCGAAATAGAGAATTCTCAGGTTTAAATTTATTTGAAAAATATTTTTATAAACAATTAATGAATGACAATAAACATAAATGGTTTTACGTTTTTATAACGTAATATGAAGTTTTGTAGAACTCGATCGTGATTTGGTCGTGCGTAACAGATACTATATCCAGCACTAATATTTTAAGTTTGATACAAATCTATGATATTCGATTGAGCAGTATTGAAAAATGAAATTCGCGCGCGCGGTATCAATGTTATCATATTGTTATCTACGCATATGTAATTATCAAAAACGCGACGTAATTCTGCTGCAAATGTTAACGTTATCAGTGTAAACACATCTGGTCGACATTATGGCTATAACGCGTACATTCGGATATTTTACGAATTCGTAAAACTAATCGTCGATAATTAATAGTCATAGTCGTTGTACATCTACTTATTTGGGTTGCGAGAACGTCAGGATGCGCGAAGGTTTTCAGTGACATCGAAGAGGATCGCATGGAACGTGATGAATTTGTGGGAAGGATAAAAAAAAGACAAGGAAAGAATGTTTAATATTGCCATAACTCGACCAGTAAAGTTAGTGAATCGTCTTTAAAATGTTACGTCGCCTTTGAAAGGTTGTGTTGGCGAACGCGATGGAAATTGACGCCGTTCGTCCGTGTATACTCGCCCGGTTCTGATTCTGTAAGTTTTACCAACGCAATCATATAATTGTCCTTGTTTACCAGATAAGATTTATGAACGCGTCTGTTGTTTACGAATTGTCTAGATTAGAAAGATTTCTTTAGGAACGATCATCTCACGGCTGTGTGTCAAATCGCGTGTAAGTCCCTAGAAAAGAGAAAAAGATGAGAAAATTATCGAACTTGAAGACAATATATTGGACGATGAATATTTATTTAATGACAAAGAGTAAGTTTTTATTCTATGAATACTTATTATGTAATGAAGAACATTTTTTTTTTTTTTTAGCTTTACACATTGGTAACATATTGAACTTGAGCACAAAAAGAAGTTGTGCTAAAAATCAATAAAAGAACAGTACAAATTGTTGAATAATAATCAAATGGACTTTCTTCGAGTTGCACATTTACTTGGCACTAATGTTGTAAGTTGTTTGATATTTATACTGTTTAAATGATACATTTTTAAAAATTCTTTAATACAAATATTGGTTTTCGTAGATGACAATTATACAGAGGAGGATAAACTTAAAATCATAGAAGAATTCCATAATTCACTATTAGGTGGTCATCAAGGAGTCTCTAGAACGATAAAACGAATCAAACTATCATCATTGGAAAGGTTTGAAATCTGATGTTAAAAAATTCATAGCTTCCTGTCAATCGTGTCAACAAAACAAAAGCACGAATAAAACCATTAAACAACCTATGATAATTACTACAACAGCCACAAAACCATTTGAAAAAATATTTCTTGACATTGTTGGACCACTTCCAACAACAAGTAAAGGTCATTCATATATACTAACTGTCCAAGACGACCTAGCTAAGTTTTCAGCAGCATTCCCATTAATTGTTCATGATGCAAACTCGGTAGCAAAGGCATTTGTGGAAGGATTTATATGCCAACACGGCATATCAGAATCAATTGTCACAGACTGCGGGACGGAATTCATGAGCAAAATTTTTAAAAGTTGTTGTAACCTTCTTAAGATAGAAAAGATTAACACGATCCATATCATCCACAATCAATGGAGGCCTTGAAGGATCACACCGAACACTAGCAGAGTATTTGAGGCACTATACAACACAAAAATCAAGCAGACTGGGATGACTACGTCATCTATGCTATGTATGTTCGTGTATAATAAAAATACAATAACGAACCATCAACACCATATGAACTAGTTTACGGTTTTCACAGCAGTAGTCCTACACTCTTAGTGGCATTCCTCAAGTTCGTACACAATTACGATGGACTATTACGTTCGAGCTAAACAAAAACGCTACAAGAAAGCGGCATATAAAATTAGTTCGAGGACACTATTATATCTAGCAAACAGAAGTCAAAACAAATATACGACCAAGATCAGCACAAGATAGATGTACAAGTAGGAAATCAAGTATGGATAAAAAACCACCAACAGAAAGGAAAATTAGGCCATATATGGCTAGGTCCTTACACAGTATTAAGTCTACATGATAATGAAAATATTACAATACAACGAGGAAGAAAAGAAGTCAGAATACATAAAAACGAAATAAAAAACTTCCAATCTTAATTTTGTTTATATTATATATATTATTAATATATAAATAATAACAATAGTTCACCATTTTTCAATCAGGAATGGGACAATTTACAAATACCCCTATTCTTCAAGGTTTTATTCACACAAATCTAGTAGATATTAAAACAATCAAAGAACAGATTAAAGAAATAAAAACTCAATTGCCTATAGGATTAAATGTACCGGTTAACATAGTTAACGCGGATGTATCTGAACTCTTTAAGTTAATATCATTAAATGTAGTTTATATTAAAGATGTACTTGTTTTTATTTTAGAAATACCCTTAGTTAATAGTTATGAGTTTATGTTGTATAAACCATTACCTTTACCCTTTAAGGTTAAAAACGATGTATATGGTATCATTGAACCAAGTTCGGGCTACATAGCAATAGATAAAACAAGATTGTATTTTATAAATTTAAGTAATCAACAATTATCAAAATGTAAAAAAAATCGCCAATTCAATAATATGCTATCATAAGGAACCTATATATCATGTAAAGGGATCGTGTGAAACGATGTTGTTTCGCAACCCTAAAAACTTATCGGATAATTGTAATTTGAAGTACGTTAAGTTTTCGCATAAATATTTGGCATAAACTAGAAGATAAGAATACATGGTTGTATGTAACCAATAATGAAAACGTAGTTATAAAATCTAATAATATTACCGAACCATTAATAGTAAATGTAAATAGTACGGGTATGTTAAGCTTAAAAAATTATTGTCAAGCTAACACTGTTGATGACGAAATTAAACGCATACCAGAAAGAAAAATATCATCAAAAATTTTCACAAATTTTGTCCCACAATTGAACCTCACTATAAATTTTGAAACAATATTAAACTTAACTGACTATGATAATATATTCTTTCCAAAAGAAAATCTAATAATAACTTAAATAAATTAATAGAAAATGCTAAGTCAAAAGAGTTAAAAGTTAAAAGAATTATACGATCAATTTAAAAAAAAACTATCAATAATATTGATGACGCTTTTGACAAAAATATTACGTTTATCTTAGGAATAATTACTATCAGCAGTGTTTGCATATTTTTGGTATTAATATATATAAAGGTTAAGAATCTGTTTTGTAATAAAATTAAACAAATAGAAGCAGAGATAGTACCTAAACTTTATGGTGAATTAGAATTAACTGCAAATTCCGAAAACACTGGAAAATCACCACCCAAAATAGTTTAATGCAAGGAGGTGATATTCCATTCAACCCTGGGGGTGTTTTGATGAACCCCTTGTTCATATACGGTATGTATGCTGACTAAGCATAAGTGACTGCCGTCGCACGCGCGTATTCGAATATGCGACGACAGTCGTTTTCCGATGTAACAACACATACAATATACATACAATTTCATCGATTGGTGCAGATGCATTTCCCACTCCAAAAAACTGCCATATCGAATCCTTTGTTAATATATTTGCATATGTTTTTGATCGATTATCGGGGATATCCTTCATTGCCAGTGTTAGTTTCAGCGTGTAAGTCTCTTGGATAGCGTTTCCAGCATTTTCCATTGTTCACGCATGGAGATTTGGTGTTGATCGCTCGACGTGGGCCATGAATCATGTATTTGGTAACGACTTCGAATAATCCTGGATCAATGTCGACGTCTGGTATTTCTGGTAAGATGAATGCATCAATTTTGTCTGGTGTAATTCTATGAATTAACCAAATCAAAACGTGTGCATGCGGCAATCCTCTTTTCTGCCATTCAATAGAATAAATCCAACAACGTGTCTCACCAAAAACACGATACTTGTAAATGAAATCCATAAAAGATTTCAATTTTTGTTTGAACACACGTGCAATGATGTCATAGCGATCCGAAAATGATTGTCTAGGCAACAGAAGTTCTCTAGTTTAATCCCACCAATCCAATGATTGGTGATGCTTGTTGCTCGGTTGTTTCGGAAGCTCGAAAGGCAATTATCGTTCGTGCTACACATGTAGATCGGCCAATCGATTTCCGTTGGGGGGCATAACTGTCAATGATATAGTGGAGAAATTGGTAATCAAAATCTGACAGAGGTTGTAGAAGCACGATGATAGATTTGTCGTTGGATTTTGAATGTTAGCATGTAATTCTCATGTACGACGCTAAAGCGTTGACGATAAAGGTCGATAAAGGCTACATTACCATTGCTACAACACGCAAACTACCTACACATTTGCAAGGCGCAACATTACTAATTACTTACGAAAACTGAGAAATTGTATTTTCTAATGACAAATTAATAAAAAACCATGCCAGAACCTTTAAAAATAACATATGACAGTTGCCTTTTTTAACCATCTGAAGTCACACCATTAGTTACGGCGAAAGGTAAACAACTCGCAGTTGTGAAGGACCGCCGGTTTACCGGTGCCGGGTTTTGAAACCTTTTAAGAGAAAAAACCATCCCGGATCCACGCTGAGTATGTAGGAAAAAACCCTATCAAAATCCATCCAGCGGTTTGGCCAGGCATCAATAACATACAGACACCAATTTATTTTTATATATATAGTAGGGTGTCCGTTAATTTACCTTAATATATTCGGACTAACTTCGTAACCACCTAAATTCTTTCCTTTTTATAAAGGAATACTTATCCTAAAATTTCAAACGTTTATGTTTACATTAACCCATGCCGCCGACCCTCTAAGTTTTGAAAATTCGTGTTTTTTTGAAAATTTTACTTATTTTTCGATTTATCTAATTACACACAACTCATAGAAAAAAAATTAAGTATTGA
>JAFHKX010000014.1:2044771-2075057 GCA_019022885.1 Schlechtendalia chinensis
TTTCGCCGGAGGGGCGTAGACGGCCTACCCTATCGGGTCGGTGTTGGTGGAGGGGGGATCGATGCGAATATTCATAAGACTCGTTATAAGTACCGAACACACACAGTCTGCTATTTTTCAATAGTTGAATATGTAAAACCAAAAAACTAGCGAATGTATAAATGTAAATACATTCCGTTAAATGAATTAAAATCACTAGCATCTATAAGGTAAAATAAAAGTGTAGACGCGTTTATATAACAGATTCACAGGCGTTCTGTATATGCAATTTTTGTTCTCCTGTGTGTTAAGTTCGAACGCGTATACCGAAAGTGCGTCGAGTATAATATTATGTGAAATTGTTTTTGCATTTGATTTTTTTTCTACCAGCGTACGCTTTGTGAAATCGTGTGCAAAACGAAGGTGACACTATATAAATTTCAAAAGTTATCCATTTATTTAAAGTATGAATATATATACGTCAATAAAATAAATATAGAAATTTCATATTTAATATGAACGAATAATTGAGTTCAATGTGTTTCACGGACAGCACAGTTAGGTCTGTCGCTGGTCGATGTGTACTTATTACTCGAGCGATTTAAAAAAAGGATCATAAAAAATAAAAAACATATTTATTTTAAACCCGCTTGAATATATAATAATATATAATTTGTATAATATGTGTATGTCTTATATGAAATGAACGATGAATCCTCTCTCTCTTCCAATAAAATCCATTTTAGTAATTAAACAGTTTTCATTCGCCAAATGTGCTTTGTATAATGTTGTAACGTCCTCTCTCCCTACTCTCCCGTACTGGGAGTTTTGTTTATTTTATCGAGGTCTCGAGGACTCGACTTCGGTGTGTGATAATTATTATTATGGACTAGGGTTACTTTATGTAAATAAATCAAGACACAAATAAATTAATATGATTGTATTTTAAATCCTACCAAACGCTGAGGGTCTTTAATCCAGGCGATACTTGAGGTCCTCTGGCGATCTCTCCACTGGACGGTGTCTGATGTTCGACACTTACTCGTCGTTGTCTGGTGACCGACCACTTACTTGTCGTTGTCTGGTGTTCGACAGATTACTCGTCGTTCCATTCACACACCTTCGTACCGTCTGGTTATGTAGGTTACGCCCCAAAAACCCTTAATCAGCACTTCTCTCGCCCCACCAAAGTAATAGTACATGATGTCTTGTTACTCATCGTTACAATGTATATGAGATTTTATACGATTTTTATCTTTTAAGTACATGTTTTATTTAAACTTATAAAATATGTACAACACAGAATTTTGAAAATGTTTAATGTAATCATACGAAAACGCAACGTCATTTTATACGTCGTCCCACTATGATGATATTAATTAAAATTTATTATTGTCTAAGGTTTACTCCGATTTCTTATTGAAATTTTATTTTTATGACTTCTTTTTTATATATTTATTTGACTAACTCTCCGCCATACCTTTTTCACAACTAAATTCTTTTCATTTCTTTTCTTTCACAATTTTTCTAGTTATTGGTATTTTTGCAAATTTGAAACATGGTAGGATTTCATAGACGTAACATATGAATCGCAAAATATAAAAAATATTAAATATTCAAATTTTAATACATTTTCAAAGAAAGCATAACACTAAATATCTCAGAAAAAAATAAAATTTAGATTTAAAGATAATATTTAATAATTAAACTTTTAGACATCATCTAAAATAAATTCCAATCATATTTATAAAATACATTACAATTCTAGATGCTGAAAATTTTTAAATAAAAAAATTGATTTTTGTAAAATATAAGACATAAATATATTATTTCTTTTTGAAGTCATATATATACACACACATTTCTATATATATATTTATAAACCAGAGTTTGGTAAGTATACAATTTAAAATTGCCACACTTCTAGACACTTATAAAAATTTGGATTGTTCATGACTAAATATTATGTAGTCGTGTTAATAAAATTAAATATATTATTATTATAAGGATGTTTATTGTTATTATTATTGTTATTATTATCATTATTATTATTATTATTATTATTATAATTATTATTACTATTATTATTATTGGTATTATTATTTCTATTCTGTTCAACTTATATTTTCTCTTACAGTTCATTCACATCTAAGCCATCAATCCAAATTCGTATATACAATATAAATATTATTTATAAAAATAATTCAAAATATATTTTCTTACAATGTGCAATATCCACAGCGCACAAAGTCTGCTAATTTTCAATGGTTGAACATGTAAAGCCTAAAAATATGCGAATGTATAAATGTAAATACTTTCCGTTAATTGAATTAAAATCATCAGCATCTATGAAGTAAAATAAAAGTGTAGACGCGTTTCTATAATAGATTCGCAGGTGATTTGTGTGTCACGGTAGATAATAAAAGATGCCGACAACAGGTGATGGGGCTGGCGGACTATCGGTAGCCGGGCGATTTTGTACGCGATTTAAATAAAGCATATCTAATTACGAAAGATATCCTTGGTTCGTGTTTTTTATTCGACAACAAGATTTTGTTAATTAAAATCAAACATTAAAAAAGAAGGAAAATTTTTAATTACAAATACTGTTTATAAGTGAGAAAGAAAAATAACAATAAGACGGACGAAAACACTCTAACGTGGTGTAAAAGACACTCACCGCCAAACCAGTCCGCTATCGGCTATTATCGTCGCCGCGTGAAACAGGCCTTGTTAATAATTAAGCGTTGGATAACCCGATGTTAGCTATATGGATTTTTGCATAGGGATTCGGGGAGTGGAGGGGTAACAAAATGCGACCGTGTTAACTCTCCCAACCTAAGCCGTATAATCCAAGAATCTTTGTCATGGTGTACTACTCGGGTGTCCCGATCGTAGTTACCCCTTTCTTGGTGAACGTCCAAACGACCACGAAAGTTTACATCGTTGGAGAAGCGATTACAGCTTGACTTCCACCTCTCTATCGAGCTTATTCTCGGTAAAGCTGACTCAGGTCCTCCAGGGGATCCCCATCCTCAAGACCTTGATCCAACAACTCCTCGTCGGACAGTTCCGGTAGGGTTGCCGTAGATCTATCTTGGAATGTTCCCGAGCACACACTTTCACCCCCTCAGGCGGGAATGAGGCCTCTACCATCGGTGGGGTAAAGGTGCGTGGCTCGACCTCCATTGGGGTTGACCCTCTTTGAAGTTCTCCTGGTAGAACCTTGTCAACCGGAATAGGTGGTCTCAGTCGATTTTGTGAATTTCGCGAAGTGGATACCGGCTGACGCGGTGGTTGTCGCGGATATTGGGGTCTCTCCAATATCCTGGCTGGACGTTCTGGAGCCACCTTCGTCGGTCTCGGCGTTTGTGGTTTCAATTGCCGTTGCTGTACCGTACGTTGTGCGGGACAAACGGCTGGTTGTGATTCCGCACCTTGCCGACCTGGAAGAGTTGCTGGGTGTAAGTCCACCGGTCTTGGTGGCATAGCTGGCGCTGCCTGGGCGTGATCACGCCATCCACGGTTATACGCTTCCCAGAGACAATGTTCTGCCATTAGTTGTTCTACGTCGGCTCTTCGAACATCTGCTGTAGTTCTCAGTGGCCCCACGTCCTCTGGAAACACCGCGCCCAATAATTCCGGACATCCTAAAATCAGAATGACTGAAATACGGGAAAAGGGGAGAAAGAAAAGGGAAAAAATTTTTTTTTTTTTAATAGATAGCTGGCTTCAAAACTGATACATGTACCTTGCGGGGAAGGTTTTGGTCTGTCCGAAATACCCCTTCACCCACCTTACGTGTCAACGTCACCGGACCTGTTCATTTAGCGGAGAACCCGGTATGAAAACCTTGCTCTGCTTTTGAGATCGGGTGCGCTTTACAGTACATCATATTTCCCAATTATAACCCGCGATCGCTCTGTGGTTTGATATAGGTGGTTTCCACTTCTTCGTTTGTCTTTGTTCCATTTCCGGATACTCTTACTGACTGGTTGAGTTATGGAAGTAGTGCCCAATCGCCTGGACTTTTGGTTTCTCGTCCTAGTACTAACACCGAAGGTGAAACACCCGTCCGGGCGTTCCGTCTGTTTCTCAGTGTAAAAATTACTGTAGAGAGTTTTAAGTCCCAAGAACGGTGGTTATCGTTTAACATCATTGAACGTAAGCCTTTTTTCAGTTCTTGGTTGTGACGTTCCACAGGGGTAGTCCACCCCTCCACCACCCATCTCACCAGTGCTTTTAACCAAACAATTGACGAGAACTGAGGACCATTATCACTAAGTAGCACACGTGGATACCCGAAACGCGAAAAGAGTTCTCTTTCCAAAGTAGTCGTTATAACAGCTGCCGTAGAGTTGCCTAACGGATATGCTTCGACCCATCTACTGTGGCAATCAGTGAGGTCCATGTCCCCAGCACCCCCACTTTTGATTTTGGAAAAAATACTCGGGGCGATCGTTTGTACTACGTTTGTACCGGTTTGTACCGCAAATTTCACTGTTTGTACCCAAAGGGGTAAAAAGTTACGAGTCTTTGTAAGTGGGGCTGCTAAAGACATGCCAGCACCCCCACTTTAAAATTTTGAAAAAAAAAATAAGGGCTATCGTTTGTACTAGGTTTGTACCGGTTTGTACCGCAAATTTCATCGTTTGTACCCAAAGTCGTAAAAAGTTAAGAAGCTTTGTAAGTGGGGATGCCGATACTTTCAAGTACTCTCACTTTAAAATTTTGAAAAAAAAAATAAGGGCGATCGTTTGTACTACGTTTGTACCGGTTTATACCGCTATCTTCATAGTTTTTACCCAAAGTGGTAGAAAGTTACGAAGGTTTAGTATAGCAGACAAAAATAGATCTACACATCGGGTACACAAATAATTGAAAATATAATTTAACGAACATTTGTATTTATATATTATTACTAGTTCGGTACTTGCAACTTGCTGTAAGGATATATTGCGGATTATGTAGTATCCGTTTTATAAATATAGTATATTTAACATTTTATCATATAAATGTTGTTAAATCAAATAATGTTATTTATTATGGTGTTTACTGTTTATGAAAATTCTGGAATATTTTCTGTTTATTTACTATTTGTTATTTCCATATAGTATAGAATTTTCTGGAACAATAGTGTTCTATAAAAGGGGAGCTCGCATCACGGAAAACTGCCATTGGGTTATTAACGTTCATTTGCATAATGTAAATGTTGATTTCTTATTTAAGTGTTCGTACGCAACAAATGTAATATTAAATTTATTTTTGATTTTACGAGACTACGCATATTTGGTAAGTACACCTATAATTACTCATTACAATAGTTCATTTAGTTATTTTATTCATATAGTATTCTGTGAACCATTTATTGATCTATATTCATCAATTAGTAGTATGTTAAGGCTTAAATGATTATTTTGTCTTCCTAAGAACAATTATTTTATCAAAAGTTACAAATATTATTAATTTCTAGGGTTTTTTATAAATCACGATTAAATTATTCTTTCAGTTTTTATCCAATTATAATAACTTTTTCATTATTAATTTCTTATTTTATTTATTCCTAATTCTTTAGTGACATACTACAAAACATAAGACATTACCATTAAGAATTGACGAATTTATAAAGATACATATTAAAATTCAATTATCAGCAACAAATATGCGACAAAATATGAAACAAATCTAACTGGTGCAATTATTATCAACAGCACAGAAGAAAATAATGAAAAGGAAATAAATAATGAAAATGTATTATCGATCATAATAGATAAACCTATACGACAAACAAATAATATTAAAGATCTGATGTATCCCACGAGTCAACGTTGCTACCAATGACGTGTCCTTGGACCAACGTTAACATCAGAGATACGGCTTCGTGCTCCGGCGTAGTATGTCAATACGGGAAAAAGTCGTAGCAAATGGAAACAAATAGTTTTTACATATAAAGTGGTTTATTAAAGACTAAGAATAACTAATTAAAAATACAAGATCTGGTGCTAAAACTACCAGAGTAGGATCTCTCACAAATTGTAAGAGGAGTCGTGTAATATGTGTGCTCGTACTTAGACCGAACGACCGACTGAATCGTAGCCCACCACGGTGGTGGTTCGTCCAGCGAGTGCGATGTTGGAATCCGCTGACCGAGCGGATTCCTTATGCTCTGTTGTCACGTAGGACTGTTCATTGGAATTACATATTACACGACTAACATAATATAATAAAGAAAATAATTGTTACGTAATATCGCGTGTACAACATACCCCCCATGTTAAATAGGAGCAGTCCCTGCGACTTCCTTTAGTAGTATTCAAAATATCCTAATACAAAAAACTAAATTCCCAGACTACAATATACTTAACTATTCCTAATATATGAGTACACCTAGTTCAACACATGGTGTATGAAATATTTAAAAATATTTTCACTTAATATTACATGGAATGTTTTACAAAACAAAAAGTTAACTTAACATTACTTCAGATTGAGGTCTCGGCTACAACGTCTTGAGGTTGGTATACAACAGGTTTTCTCGATTTATACTTATAAACGAAATATGCAGAAAGGAGTAAGGTTGTTAAAATAGTGGACACGATGATTAAAGGTATTATCAAATATCATCTATTATTCTCCATAAAATTATCTTTAATCTTCAGTGCATGTATTTGATTTTCAATATCTAAAAGTGACTTGGAATGCTGTTCTAAATCTTTAAGACTATCTAGATTTATGTTTTCTGAGAAATTAAATGACTCTATAATACGTTGGTGTTCTGTCATTAATGCGGATTTCATTACATATTTATCTTCAATAGGTGTATAAAGCGTTTGTGTTATATTTTTTGTAAAAATTCGTGATGGAGCAAGAATAGTCTGTTTAGTATAAGCACTGCATTGTGAATTTAAAGTTATTTGTCCTGTTCCATTGAGAAAAACGTTTAGCGGATCCCCGTTACTACACTTAATGGCTATACTTTCATTAATAGCTACATATAACCAAGTATTTAAATTACTTAGTCTACTAAAAATTGAGTTTACAATTTTAATATACTTAACTTTACATGAAACTAACATATCAGATTGCCCTAATAAAGGTTTCAAACCACATATTTTAGCTGTCGCAGTATACATAGGTGAAATTTCATTACAATAAAAATTATCATCAACATATTTACATCTTTCAAGCTGTTCTTCCGAAAGAGAAATACAATATTCCCTGTTGGTACTTAAAGCTAATATGGGTTCGACAGAAGTATACATTGAGTAGAGATCACCTTGCTGAATTAGAGGGAATGGGATGACTCTATAGACTTTAAAAACATTGGTATTTATCAACGGAATCTTCTGGATAAATATTAAAGTCTTATCTACTAGAATAACAGATACTTGAGAGATTTGAATAAGTTTAGTTATAGTGAACTTTTCCATTGGAAAAGGTAAATTTAATTCATGCGGTAAGTTTAATTGGATTTCACGGAGATGTTGTTTATATTCCTTGTGTGACATGAGGTTCGGATGAATCTGTCCATGTATAGCCGAGTTCACAATATGTAATAATTTTTGTACTCCAAAAGCTTGTTGAGTAAGAAGTAGATTAATAACAGTAGCTTGTTCAACTAACATTTCCCGAGTTTGTAATTCTGACATGTCAGCCTCCGATCGACCTATTTTCTCATACAATCGCGCTATTATGAGATCCGAACTCCTTCGGGATTGTAATATTGGTGCCATAGTTACATTGAAATCTGAAATAGTCGCACGTACTACTCTAGTTTGGGCGGCCATTAGGTTCAACGTACTGGTTGATGTGTGATCTAATTCCGAAATTTTTCCATATAGGAAATCTGCATCTTCATCTGAACAAACACCGAATAATAATTTTGCGACGCGTCCCACCATATTGATTAATCCTCGTTTACTGCGAGCTGGTTGCCAATCTGTTCCTACGGAATCGAGAATTTCCTTTTGAACTTGTTCTATCTGGTGGAAAATCGTTGAGGTACTTGATTCCATCCATTCACAGCTAGATCGAATACTTGTAGAGGGATTTTCTCTAATATACTTTTCACAAAATGCTTGGAGTAGAGTATGTACCGTGACAATGTCATTATGGCTTTTGTCAAACGCTGAAATATTCACGAAAGTGACTAATCTATATTCGCTGTCAACTGGATGTAGAGTCCCCATCGGCTGATACAAGAGTCCGATGTTGGAAATTGGTTGTATTATATATCCTGGGTTCATTTCCTGACCCAAAGTATTGGCAATCCATACCAAGGCTCTAAAATATAACATTGAATATTCAGTATTCATTTTTTGAAGATACACTTTTTTTTTTAACATGTTAGTAAGACATCTGTTACGTCAATTTTCATAGAATGTAAGAGAAAGATCTCCCTGATCTGTATTAGTAATAATAGTAATAAAAATCAATGAAACATATATATTTATACATAATATTTACAGCGTAGATTTGATTAGTACACCAGCCCAGCAAGGAGAGTGATTTTTAATCAGTAAAGATTTTAAGTAAATTCTTGTGCACTTTCACTTTCCTTTTGCCTTTGAGAATTGTAACGTTTTCATTGGCATTTAACTCGACGACCATATATGGTCCCAGCCATTTAGAATTAAGTTTCCCTTTTCTGGTTTTATCCTGCAGTAAGACTTTATCTCCTACATGGAGTGAAATTGGTTTAGCAGTGGAGTCATACTTTTCTTTAGTACGGTGTTTACTTTCCATAAGATGTTCGCGGGCAACTTGATGTGACTGTTGCAGTTTGCTTCGTAATTCCTCCTGGAAATCATCATAATTGTATCGTGGTTCTATAGGTCTAGTGACTGAAGTGGGAACATACAGCGTTCTGCCATAAAGTAATTCGTAGGGTTGCTTTCCTGTGGAACGATGAATAGATGAATTGTATACGAACATTGAATATGGTACATAAGTGTCCCAGTTCTGCTGATCGGCGTCGACATAGTGTCTAAGGTATTCACCCAACGTACGATGGCTTCGTTCGAGGGCTCCATTTGACTGCGGGTGATACGGCGATGTTGTATTACGCTTAACTCCCAAAAGTTTGCAGGTTTCGGAAAAAACTTTACTCAAGAACTCAGTCCCTTGATCACTAATAAGATTTTGCGGAAGACCATGAACACATATGAAAGAGGTAACAAAGTGGTAAGCCACTGTGTTTGCTTCTTTGTTGGCCATAGGCACTGCCACTGAAAATTTTGTTAGATCACACTGGATTGTCAATATATATGCATTACCGTTCAACGTTCTTGGAAATGGACCTACTATATCAATAAACGTTCTTTCAAATGGCTCCGTAGCAGTTGTGCTGATTATCATTGGTTGTTTTGTGTTTCTGTTTGTGGTTTTATTCATTTGACAGGATGCACATTTCTTTACATATTCTTCTACGTCCTGTTTCAGTGTGTCCCAATTGAACTGTTTTTTAATTCGTTTAATTGTTTGTTGGATACCTCTATGTCCTCCTAGAATTCCAGAGTGATGTTCTTTAATAATTTGTAATCTATCTGAGTTATTGGTATTTTGTTGGGAATAAACCCGTATTTCAACATTAGACCTTAGGAATATATAACATAACATTTTTCGAACTTCTATCCATACTAATTGATCTGCGCCACAACCTATCCGAGGTAGAGCAAGTTTATTGATTCCAAATTCATTGCAGACAATTCTCAGTTTCTGTAGTGTATTATACATATCTTCGTATGTCGGTTTTTGCCAGAATTTGTCTTTTGTAACGAGATGTAATATATAACGTGAATTTAGTTGGAAATAAATTACGTCAGTTTTCTTGGGTCGTTGTAACTTCAAGTCTTGCAGATGCCCATATCTCCTACGAAATTCAAGGGCTATTCCTTGACTAAGCTTGAGGTCAGCTGATACGCAGTGTGCCAGATGGAATTCGGCTGGTGCTTCGAATATATCATCAGTGATTTCTTGTACGTTTGCGTTCGCAATATTTTGAAGTGACATCTCTGCTTTAAACTCATCATATGTCAATAATGGAGACGGGGCATTAACCGTTGATTCTTGTGACCTTGTTCTAGCGACCAATGCTTTACTAATTCGACTCAGTGCGTCAGCATTCGTGTTCGTAGCTCCAGGTTTATAAACGACTTCATACTGGTATTCCGCTAACTTGAGACGCCAACGCATAAGACGTGATCCTGGGTCCTTGACGTTGAAGAGCCACGTAAGTGGTTGGTGATCCGTGAATATCTGAAATTTACGTCCTAGCAAGTACGGTCGGAAATTTTTTATTGACCAGACGATGCTGAGCAGCTCCTTTTCCGTAGTGCTGTATGCTTGCTCTGCTTTGTTTAAAACACGTGACGCGTAAGCTATTGGACGATCCTGTCCTGGTTGACCTTGTGAAATTATACTCCCTATTGCGAATTGACTAGCGTCTGTTGTGAGAATGAATGGCTTTTCAAAATCAGGATATTGAAGAATTGGTGCATTCACGAGTTTCTCTTTTAAGGTTTCAAAGGACGATTGACATTCTGCGGTCCATTCAAAAGGTGTGTCTTTTCTTAACAATTTAGTCATAGGTTTTGCAATCTGGCTATAGTTCTCTATGAATCTCCGATAATACCCAGATAGTCCTAAAAATTGCTTGGTTTCGGTCACATTTGTTGGTACAGGATGATTTTTGACACAACTGATTTTATTGGGATCAGGTTTAACACCATTGTCAGTTATTAGATGTCCCAAATATATGACTTCCCGACGAAGGAATTGACATTTGGAGGGCTGTAAACGTAAGTTGAATTTCCGAAGTCGCTGTAATATCTCTGAAAGTCTTGACTCATGTTCCGATAAATCAGTTGCATAAATAATAATGTCATCTAGGTACACAAAGGCTTTTGTTCCATTGATTCCCATAAGAACATTGTTCATAAGTCGTTGGAACGTGCTCGGCGCTCCGCAAAGTCCGAATGGCATTCTAACAAACTCGTAGTGTCCTTTATCTGTGGAGAAACCAGTCTTCTCTCGATCTTCTGGTTTTATGGGAACCTGATGATATCCACTGGCAAGATCTAGTGTTGTGTAATACCTTGCTCTGCCTAGTTGATCAAGTATTTCGTCAATACGTGGTATTGGGAAGGCATCTCCAATGGTTAATTGATTTAACTTCCGAAAATCCACACACACTCGATACTGTGGGTTTCCTTGTGAGTCTGCTTTCTTAGGGACTACAATTAATGGCGCGTTCCATGGTGAATCAGAGGGTTGGATAATATGATCTTGTTCCAGCTGCACCGTTTGACGGATGATTTCCTGGCGATGAGCATATGGTAATCTGTACGGTCTGATGTTTATAGGTACAGCATCTTCCTTTAAGCGGATTTCGTGTTGGATTGCCGATGTAGCAGGCAACGGATCTCCTTCCAAATGAAATACGTCTGAGAATTCCCGACATATCTTCCATAAGCTTCCTCGTTCCTCCGAATTTAAATGATCAGTTGAAATAACTTTCCGGATTTCCGACAATCGATCTATTTCATAGTTCTCTACAGTTGATATACTTGTGGTAACCATTGATTGTGCTTCCAGATAGCTTTCATGATTCAGATCTTCCAGAACAGGAGTATTGATGCAAGTCGCTTCTTCCGATGTGTTAATTATGCTAACCATTACTTGCCCATTTCTGACTGTGTTAAGAACGTTTCCGATACGTACAGTTGGGTGTTGTGTATCTTGTGAGTGAATAATCCAATCTGTACCTTCCGCTTTGTTTGTTGTAACTGATATCAAAATTTCCGATCTAGGTGCTAAATTGATTTGTGATTCCACTTGAGGTTCTGCAACTAAGGATAAGGACGATATTGGAGCTGTGTAACTACCATTCTTTTGGAATATTTTTGATGCTTGATAATCGATGACAATTCCATTGTTGGCTAAAAATGATCTGCCCAAAATACCAGCATGCGGAACAGGGAAATCATCAAAGACAACTTGGAATTCTATTGATTTTATTTCATTTCCTAGGTTTACATCTAGAAGAACTGAGCCAATGGTATGCACTAGTATTTCATTTATTCCTTTTAATTGATAAACTTGCTTCTCGTCAACTAATATTTCATCGCGGAGATAAGATAATTTAATCATATTTAGATCACTTCCCGTGTCGATAAGAAAAGAAGTATTTCTCTTTATACATTGTGATACGGAAAGTTTGATGTGATTATCAATTAATTTTGATTGGAAACAGAGAGACCTCGCATACTGAGGGTGGCCGTTTTGATTTGGCTTACCGGACGTCGGCCATCTGCGTCCGGAGCTTTCGCGTTTCCCGAATCCTGAATGTCGAATGATCTTTCTCCTTCTGTCTTTTTTGAATTGACACGTTGTCTTTTTCGACAGTCTTCCAGTAAATGTCCTTCTTTTTTACAATAACGGCATACTAGCGTTCTTGATGTGTAGGTTGACTTTTGCTTATCTTGTTGATGCTTAGCTTGATATCTCGATTGATCCCATGTAGAAGCTCTACATTCTCTAGCAATATGATTTGTTCGCCCACATTTGAAACAACCTGATTTTTCGCTTTTGATGATCCTATTTATATTTGCTTTTCCTGACCTTTGTTGATTACTTTCAAAAGGATTGTGTACCATCTTTTTGGTCTCTTTATTGGACTGAAATGAGATTTCTTCTTCTAAAGCCAAAGCTAGAGCTTCGTCCAAATTTCCAGGATTTCGTGATTTAAGAATAATTTTATATGTATCTGGCAACCCATCAATAAAGGCTGTCAATACTTGTGCTTGTAAAAGTTTGCGAACATCATTTACATTTGTATATTCGTCTTTCTCCAAAGTGGCGTCAACAATGTCATGATAGAGTTTTTCTATTTTTTCGAAATAGCTTTGAACGTCTTCTTCTCTTGACTTCTTGCAAGCTGCTAACTTCGTTTGCAAATGAGCCAATGTCCATTTTCTTCCAGTAATTTCATTAAGCGTTCTTCTGAATTCAACATATGACGTTATGTCTTTAAAACGCACGGCTCTTAAAGCTTTGCCTGAAAGTTTAGTGATGAGACCCTGAACTAAAATATCCGTTTGTGCAGGATCTATTAGTCTAATAGCAAAATCACATGCTCGAAAAAAACGAAATGACTCGTCCGAATCTAAACCATCGAAAATTGGGACATGCCTTAAAGCTTGTTCCACTGTGCTATACATTGTACGATTATCTTCCTTCGTAATGCTCATACTGGTTTTACTATCTGTGATTACCTGATTATCCTTATTAAGACGTAACTTTTGGGATCTTAGAAAATATCTTGCAACCTCTAAGGTATCGTCTGCTTTTTGTAATGATTCTTTTGTCCTACTTAGAATACGACTAGGAACATATAACTCTCCACTAGAATTACTATCCGAACTCTCCGAATCAGAAATATTAATTAAATTACGTTCCTTATTCGACATGCAATGAAATTAATAAAATTACACCGGTAATATTAAGATAGGATTTAGATATTTTCGACAAAATCCTGTATCCTACCTATTATATTATTATTATTCTTTTTTTTTTTTTTTTTTGAGACTTGTATGAAAATGTGTATTAAAGTCAATAGAGAATCCCAGCTAATATATACAAAAAATACAGTAGTCGAACGAACTTACAGTAAGAAAGTAAACATCATTTTAAAAAGAAAATTTATATGTGTTCACTGTGCGACGATGTTGACGATGTTTTGTAATCACGGACGGCGGCGCGTTGCTGATACGATTGTTTTGATTTTGACTGCGGCGGCGCGAACGACGACGGCTGCTACTACGTCGACGGCGGCGGCGAGCGCTGTGACGTCAACTGCGGCGGCGGCGATGACGGCGGTGGCGATGACGGCGGCGGCGATGACGGCGGCGGCGATGACGGCGGCGGTGAAGATGGCGGCTACAACGATGACGGCGACAAAGGCACGAATTACACAGGACTTATCCAATTACCTGCCTGATTTCGCCTTTACTGAGCAACGGCAGACTTTAAATGCAAACAACTATTGTGTGCTATGATGATGATAACTGACATATACGCGTGACGCGAAGGTTCGTGCGGCCAATCTTAAAAAAATAATCAATGAAATATAATTATCTCAAAAAGATTGCCGTTACCGCTGCCACCAAATGATGTATCCCACGAGTCAACGTTGCTACCAATGACGTGTCCTTGGACCAACGTTAACATCAGAGATACGGCTTCGTGCTCCGGCGTAGTATGTCAATACGGGAAAAAGTCGTAGCAAATGGAAACAAATAGTTTTTACATATAAAGTGGTTTATTAAAGACTAAGAATAACTAATTAAAAATACAAGATCTGGTGCTAAAACTACCAGAGTAGGATCTCTCACAAATTGTAAGAGGAGTCGTGTAATATGTGTGCTCGTACTTAGACCGAACGACCGACTGAATCGTAGCCCACCACGGTGGTGGTTCGTCCAGCGAGTGCGATGTTGGAATCCGCTGACCGAGCGGATTCCTTATGCTCTGTTGTCACGTAGGACTGTTCATTGGAATTACATATTACACGACTAACATAATATAATAAAGAAAATAATTGTTACGTAATATCGCGTGTACAACAGATCAAACAAATAAATTGCAGTTTGAAGCTTATGAAAATTGGATGGGCTTAGGGTTTGAAACTTATAACAAGAAAAACAATACAAATTATTTGGATAAGGATCCAAGTGTCTTACATTATAATGAAAATAGTAGAATAAAAAGTCCCGTGATAAGGTTATTAAAAAATGGAAATATTGCTAGTTTGAAATCAATAAAAATTGACGGAATATTCTATACTGTCACAAATACGTGTGTGTTTGATAGCGTCTCACAAATAATTGCAACTGCATTTGCTAATAGCATTAATTATGCAAACTTCGTAAATAAAAATTCAGCTATGTTTTTTTCGAAATGATATCAAATATGTTACGAGACGGGATTAATGCTCAAATATATAAGAAAAGAGCTGTTTTATGTAAAAATATCATATCTAAGCTCAACATTAATAAAATAACAAGTCTTCCTGGAGGACTTGTACATTTAAATTGTGCATGTACAATTAACTTTTTAGTAAACAATTTATTTAAAGATTATTTTTCAATTAAAGAGACTACAATATGTTCTTCATGCCTTATGGAAGGAATTTCATATAAATGTATATTAATTGTAAACTTACCAACCGAAACTTTGGACTTCCTTACAGATAGCATTGAGGCTGTGTTTTCAAGTACAAGAACTTGTAATATATGTACGAGATATTTATCTATAGATTATCAACTTCAAAATCATATTTTTATTGAGCCTCAAATTAATATTAAAAATAAAAAAGTAATGAAAATTTGGATCTATCAATAATTCTTAACATTCCAAAGAGGTTGACAATACTTGACCAACAATTTATCATAAGAGGAATTGTAGAATTTATACCACCGGTAATCAAACATATTGAATCAGCAGGGCATTTCATTTCATATAGTTACCGAGTACACACTGACCAATGGTAAAAGAATGACGATTTAAGCAATTTAATAAGAAATGTACGTCAAGTTTATGATTTGAGTACTTGTGGATTACTTTAATAGAACAAAAAAAAACTCAAGTCCACAAAAGTTAATATATTCACTTTTTATTCGTAAATACGTATTTCGGTAACGATGTTACCATTTTCAGTACATACTGAATGTACTGAATAAATGTACTGAAAATGGTAACATCGTTACCGAAATACGTATTCACGAATAAAAAGTGAATATATTAATTTTTGTGGAATTGAGTTTTTTCTTTCTATTAATGTTCGTCAAAATACTAAAATAAATCATTGTTTACTATTAATTTATACTATATAATATGTTAACAATATACATTAAATTATTTAAATATAATTTTTTAAATTGTTATATTTATATAACAATATTTTTTTTCTTCTTTTTCTTCTCCTTCGTCTTTACCCAAGCTATTTGGAATTGGCCAGTTGTGTTCACATACACATATGGCATAAGCCCATACACCCATACCTTATACGCCCGCACTCACTGTCCTCATATCACATCCAACCGCATCCAACAACTTCTTCTTCAATCTTCCTCTTCCTCCTCTTTCTTCAACGTTCATTTCCATAACCTCTCTTAAAAATTTTCAATTTTTTTCTTCATAACATGATTAAACCATTTAAATCTATCCTCTCTCATCTTACCCACTATCGTCACTACTACTATGCTTTCTTTTACACATTCATTCCTTATCCTATCTACTCTTGTCACTCCACTCATTCATTTATTTTATTCAACTAAAAATAAATATTATGCTTACATGAAAAATATATTATGAATTTAATCTAATACTAAAATTATTATAATATTAATGTTATGAAATTGCTGTCTAGGAAAGTGTAGACTACTTAAATTAGGTATATTAATAATGCAGTTTTAAACTGCATATACAGGTAAGAAAACACACAAATAATGCGTTCTTTTTTTCGTAAACGCAAAATGCAAAAATAATGTATCAGCATCCCCACTTTCAAAACTTCGTAACTCTTTACAACTTTGGGTACAAACGATGAAATTTGCGGTACAAACCGGTACAAACGTAGTACAAACAAATGCGTAATTTTTTTTCTTCGAAAACTCAAAGTTCAAAAATCATGTCCCTGGCACCCCCACTTACAAAGCTTCTTAACTTTTTACGACTTTGGGTGCAAACGATGAAATTTGCGGTACAAACCGGTACAAACCTAGTACAATCGATAGCCCTTATTTTTTTTTCAAAATTTTAAAGTGGGGGTGCTGGCATGTCTTTAGCACCCCCACTTACAAAGACTCGTAACTTTTTACCCCTTTGGGTACAAACGATGAAATTTGCGGTACAAACCGGTACAAACGTAGTACAAACGATCGCCCCGAGTTTTTTTTCCAAAATCAAAAGTTGGGGTGCCGGGGACATGGACCTCAATCAGTGGCTACTAGTATGTTAGTTTTACCTCGACCTGTGCGAGGGTCTGGACCCATCAGGTTGACACTAACCACTTCCCATGGTTGAGAAGATTTCCTGAGACGTAAAGGAACATCGATTTTTTTATTTAGTGGTTTCGTACACGCACATATATGACATGCCACTAGGTGCGTTAAGTTGGCCTCCCCACTCTAAATTTGTTAAACTTTTTCTTAACCAAATATTTGCGCACACCTAGTGCTGGCTTGGTAAAGCTAGTACAGCTATTTTAAATCGGGGGGCCAAATTAACGCTAGCACCCCCATATTGGAAAACCGATTTTTTTTTAACGAGATCCCATCAAGGACACCTAGCGCAACCTAGCGCACCCATTTTTACACCTAGCGCAGTCTTGGTTTGGCTATCACAGTCAATCCAAACTTGGGGGGGCAGCTCCCCCATATTGGAAAACCAATTTTTTTTATCGAGATCTCATCAAAGACACCTATCGCAACCTAGCGCATATTTATATTTCCCACCTTACCTAGTACAGTCGTGTTATAAGGTCAACATATTCAATCCTAAATTTAAATATTCACAACATTATGCGTAATTACGCACTGACAGGTGCGAATTATTAGTTATAAATTAATATTATTATTATTATTATTGGCTATAAGTTTATCGGATACATTATACAAAAATAGTATAATGTTCATTATTCTAGTTAGAACCGTTATTTCGTGTCATTATCTACACTCAGTTTCAGTCGTGTCGCGAATGCCGATTTGTACACCGCGGAGTCTCATTCTTCAATTATAAAATAAATTCAACAATTAAACAATTTTAATATAAAAAATTTAAGTATACCACATTATAATATTAAAAACTGAAATATGAATAATATATATATTTATTGCGTACGTGCATAACTCTGCATAAATGTTCACGACAATATGAGCAGTATCTACGTATCAACTGATTCATTAAATATTACCAGTAGTTTTTTAGGTAAACTAAAATATTAATGACTACTTATTTATTCTTAAAAAGGTACCTATCGAGTGTTATATTTTATGTTATAATATGTGATCTTCAATTCACTTTATTTTAGAAAATTCGATATGAAGCAATAATTATTGTGAATAATCGATTATGGGATGACAAATAACTTATAAACTTTTTTTACTATACAACATAATGAATTGCTGAAAGTTAGTTATTATTTATTAATCACATATAATATATGAATATAATAAGTAAATAAAATTAAAATCATACAAAATATAAAAAAATGATACTAATTAATATAATTGATAATTATTATCATTTAACAACTAAAACATAAGTAAATTATAATAAGAGTATTTTACAAATAGAAATTATATATATATATATATATATATATATATATATGTATATAATTATTATTTATATTATTTATATTATTTTATAAATTATTATTTAAGCCTGTAATGATAAATTTGTATTATTCTTTAGAATATATAACAGCACACAAATTCACCATTTTGTTATCAGTGCATAGACTTTTACTGTCCTCGAGGTCGCTGTGAGACTCCCATTTGCCATTATGACGTCTACAAAATGCTACAAAGTGTCCGGTTATACTTCCACTATTTATGTATGCCACAGCTCCTCTTAATAAATATACAATGTCTTTTAATTTTAGTTTATTAGGAATATCAATTAAATTGCTTGAACTTATAGTTGTTTTCTGTTTATTGTGTTAGAAACTCGACAAAAATTAAAACACCTAAAGTCACAATTTTTTGCGTATCCGACAAACACAATCTACTCGTATTGACATTACGATACCTACATTTTATTTGTGATGTCTTACATATTTTTTGTAGTAAACTTTCTTCTATATCCTTAACAGAGTTTAATTCTACTTCAACATAAAATAAATTATTTTCCTGAAGTTTATGTGCATGATCAATACCTAAAATTTTAATGTAGTAATTTATATTACAACAGATAGTTATAGTACAGATATAGAATTGTTTATTGATATTTTTTTATTTAACATATTCTGTATTTACATTGAGAAATTTCTGTTCCAGGTTTAAAATATTGACCCCAAATATTTTTGTACATTTCAGAAATTGTACTTATACAATTTATTTTATACAATTCTTGCGCAATTTTGTCCATTTCTATGCATTTGGATAAAATATTTCCTCGATAATTATACGTTTTTGCTTTAACTCCATCTTTAACCATTGTCATTATCAATTGGCACATTTCGATTTCATTTTTTTTCTCTTCAACAATCCTTTTGATCCCTTCACTGTCACAATATGTACAGCATAATATTTGAGTAATTGCATCAAAACTGCATGTATTTGAAAGAACTACTCGATCTCCTGTATGAATTTTAACAGGTTGTAGTTTTACTCGATGTCCATTCTTCAAAATTCCAATTGGTATCACCTTTCGACTTTTTGACAAATCAGTAACCAAGAATTCTGAATTAACTTCTAAATAACTTGTTCTTGGTCGTTTTTTTTTAATTCATGCCTTTCCAGTTGTCCTCTTTTGCACATTGTAAAACGTTGTTACCCTTCGTTTGGCATGAAGTGCAAATTATTTGATTGTCAACTTTTATTGCACAAAGATTATTATTATGTACAGGTATTTTACAGATGTCACAAACATTATTTTTTATTGTACATAACTGACATGAAGAACACGCATCTATAAATCAAAAAGGTAGAGTACATTTAAGTTGACCACATAAAAAAAAAATATTTTCTTACCATTTTGATTACCTTATTTTATAATATTCACATAATTAATGCTAATTAATTTTTTTATCGTCTTAATTCAATTTGTTAAAAACTATGTCATTAACACATTTAACAAATTTAAATTTTTTAGGTACAAATTTTAGGTATAAATTTAACATTTAACAATTATCTTTCATAATAATTTTTACCAGATTTTATTTATATTTTATTGGTATTTAATTTTTTCATGACTCATATTGTCAAATGATCACGTATTCATTAACATTTTCAATTGACTTTCAATAAAATAAAATGAAAATAGGTTTTTATTTATTAAATATTTTACTTGAAATACACTTTGAAGAATCTTCGACGGAACCTTGAAGGTGTTGTTTATCATGATTTTTGAGAGTAACCGTAGACGTAATTTTGATAATGCTATTATCATGCTTAGCATCATGTTCGTTTTCTAAAGATTCCGATTTTATTGTCAATTTATTATGATTTTTGTATTGTTCTTCGCCCCACTGTTGAGCCTAAAGACAATATAAAAATAACTCAAATGAAAAATAAAATTAACAAACTGAATACTAATTTAGTACTTCAAAATATGCAAATGGTAGATCGGATTGAGCAAGAATCATTGCACCTTGGTTAACTCTAATATGTGTTTTTAAAAAATCTTCAACTCCTATAGGTAATAGATTTGAGAAAATTCGATGTTTTAAGTTATTAAAATTACTCTCAACAGAAGCTGAAGAACCTAGTTCTGGAGATAGTGGAAAATATGGTCTCATTATTCCAGACCATAATGGCATTAAATCACGCATGTTAATGAAATCTGTAACTAATTCTGGAAATAATTGCTGATTTCCTCTATCGCCAAGTTCATTTGGGTCTTTTGTAATTTCTATGCATTGTTCATGAATATTTATCACTAACTTAACAAAGGACGATGATAACTTTTTAGTTTTGGCAGGCGGCTCATATGGAAATTCATTTATGTTTTCAAGCTTGTCGTTATTAATAATAATATCATCAATTTCTTCTATTGTACCCGAAGCTATTCTTTGTATTAACCACTTTTTCTGCATATTGTATTAAATTTTCCATTTACTGATTAGCCTTCAGTTTCTGAAATTGCTACTATACTATAAATGGCCCGTATATACGTTGTACATATCATCTATATTAGAACATTGAATAATTTGACAAACTGCAGTTATATAAAAACGTTTATTTAGTTTGTAAGCACCGTAATTATTTTTTCTCCAGCAAGACCAATTACATACCTAAAATATAGAATCATATATTTAGTTTTGATTTTAATATTTTATATTAGTTAACATCATTTATAAGATACAAATTATCTTATTAATGGTGTTAACCAAAATAAAATTATAATTTATAATGTATGACATTAATGATAATATTATATTAGTTTGTAAGAACAAAATAAAATAATAGGTGATTAAATAAATAATTTGAGTAATACAGACCAACTTAACAGTATGTGCGACGTCACAACGTAAGTAACAATTTAAAATATTTGGATTTTCTTGACAAAATAGTATTTTATAACAATATTCGACATTGCTTTCTAGAGATTTGAATTCTGTAAAAGCCATTGTACATGCAAATAATAAAGGCCTAGACATATCTGTTACCACTTCATTTGGTACACTTCCACCTCCTCTGATCCAAGATTGTATATTGCTTACGCTTAATTGTTTTTTTAATTCAATATCGTAAAAAGTACAGTCGTATAAAAAAATTGTATTGGGTTTTTTCACTTGATTCTCGTTTTAACTTATGTACAACACTTCCAGTTGCATCTATTTGTTATCTGAAGTATTTAAATAATTGCAAAATTTCAAATACTAATCATAACCGGTAATTAATAAATCATTTTACACTAAAAACGATTCATCAAAATTGATTTAATACTCGAAAATTATAAGTTTATTAAAGCTTTCATGGATTGAGAATTTATTAACTATGTGATTTTCACAAATATCCATGTGTATAATTTTTTTACTCTGACGTTTCGGAACCGTTGCAGGTTCCATCTTCGGAGTGATGTAGTACACGTCTGACTGTCGCGACTACACTCTATGTGTCTCAGTGTATAATTATTAATTAGTATAATTATATACAATTATAAAGAAAACATTATAAAAAAGTTAAAAAGTTTGATTCGCGATTGATTAAGTATGATTCGCGATTGATTAAGTCTGATTCGCGATTGATTGCGATTGATCTCGATTGGTTAAGTTTGATTCGCGATTGATTAAGTTTGATTCGCGATTGATTAAGTCTGATTCGCGATTGATTACGATTGATAACAATCAAACGGTCTTCACTATTGAGCCCCCCATTGTATTTTATCGCATGTACATACACGTATGGTCGCATGCATTTCACGCACATAATATATATTATAATAATGATTTTAAAATATCTCATTATTAATAGTATTATATTACACACTCTATTTTCGCCTAAATAAAAACATTATTCATACAATATAATATCTGTTTTACCAATATATTGTAGAGGATTTACTAATTCACATGAATATGTTCATTTCTTAAAACTTTTAATGACTTATTAATACATTAGTAAAAAAATCCTTTGTCATATACATCGATAAATAATAACATATTCCACTCCCTCTCGTACAAATAAAGTAGTGTTCATGAACTACATTCTTATAATATGAGTCATACGTTAGGGTTGTACAAATCTGTACAGACCCGCATAATATTTATCGACAAATGTATAACAGGTGTGTCCTTTATAATATAGAAAGTATATAGTTATCGAATGTGTAGAATATATTCTTGAAAACAACCAAATTCACATTCACCCCTGGTACTATACCAGTTTGTAAACTCTTTAAGTCGCCTTTCAAATCACACAATTAATTTAACCCATATATATTATTTTAATCAATATAATTACTACACATAATACGTATAATTATTATATATTGGATTATTATTAGTACTATATGACAAACTGTATCTTCACCTAAAAATATTATTCATAGCTGTCTATCGATATATTATGGAAATTGATTTCACTTTCACACACATATTATAAGAATTTCACTAATTCACATAAATATTTCAATTTTAAAAAAATTTAATGACTTATATATATAATATAGTGAAAAATTCCTTTATTATGTAGATCGTTAAATAATAATATATACACTACATTCTCATAGAATGAGTCATACGATAGGGTTATCGAGGCCTGTAGCAACCGGACGAGACCTGCATAATATGTTTTGTTAGTAATTGTATATGCTAAACCGGCTTTGTCCCATTGTCAGTATCGTCTTCCATACAGTACAGTCATTTTATGCTCGCATTAAATTATGCTCTCTCTTTAATTAATCTACTCGTTTGGGTCTCATCGTTTTGTTCTCGCGTGTGCATTAATATTTTTATTACATTTATAATTATTACAACTTTCTATCATAACATTCTGAAAAAATGTTTTCTTGCACCGTGTGTAATAAAGTATTCACAGTCAAACGTAGTTTAGTAAGACACACTAAAACCCACGAAGAGAACAAATTCCCATGCAATGTGTGTTATAAAGTGTTTACACGCAAGGAACATTTAACCAATCATACAAAAAAATGTCATGGTAAGTATCTTAACTGTTATTCGTATGCTGATCATTATACACATTTATTATTTCTTTTAACAGATAACAATTCTACTTTACCAGTTAAACAACAAAACACAGATTTGAAGATACCTAAAAGTAATACAAAAACCGAAAATTCATTGTTCGACGATGACAGTAATATTTTCAATCATATGATGCTAACCGAAAAAAATCATAGTTATAACGGTAAGATTGTATAAATGTCTATTTAATTAAATCAACGTTTATTATATTTAACATTATTTTTTAGTATAAACATTATATACCGATTTAATGTCTTTGTTACTATACTATACTATATCTTTATATTAAATTAATTTTTTTTCATCGTTATATTATAGATATTTTCAATTCACGTAAACGGGAAAACGAGAATTCTGCTTGTGCAATTAAATTAAAAAAGGCTCGAATGGAATTGGTAAAAACACCGGGTTTTATAGAAATCGCATCATCACATCATCGTAAAGTCGTCTGGTACTATGCAAAGAATATCAACAATTTATGTAGTTATCGCGCATTTTTCAACTCCATAAAGAACGATTTAATTAAAATATTACATAAAAGCACAATTGTTGGTCCTATTAAATACAACTTGAAACTGGAAAGTAGCTACAATATACCAAACGTTGAAAATTCTGCCGAGAATAGAGCATTTAAAACATCGGCAAAAGAAGTCTTCGTAGATTCAGACATTGAAAAATTAATAGAAGACGACTGTATGATCCTCCTTTCTGAAGAAGATACATATATTTCTTTGCCAGTTGATATTCAAAATAAAAAAGCAGTTATCAACCCACAGAACAACGATCAACACTGTTTTAAGTGGGCTATACTGTCAAAACATATTGTAGGAGATCACAAGTACCGTGTAGACGAAAATTATTTACTACATGAAAACAAATATGATTTTTCTGGATTAAGTTTTCCGACACCTATTCATGAAATAAAAATATTCGAAAAAAATAATCTGAACGTTTCAGTGAACGTGTATGGGCTGAAAAAAGAAAAGAAAATAAAATTGTAAAAAATACCGTATACCCGCTTAAAGTTGCTGATGAGGAGAAAAAAGAACATTTCGATCTACTTTTAATTAACGACAAGAAAAACACACATTATACATACATTTCTAATTTTTCAAGACTCGTACGAAATCAAAAGACGTCCCATCATGATAAAGTTTATTTTTGTAAACGGTGCTTCACGAGTTTCGATAATCAACCGAAAAAATTTAAATTGCGTGGTCAAGCGGCCCTCGAAGAGCATACGAAAATTTGCGGAGCTCATAAACCCATACAACCCATATTACCTGAAGAAGGAGAAACACTCCAATTTGAGGCTTGGTCGAAAGCACAGAAACATCCAATAGTAATTTACGCAGATTTCGAAGCTCTTCTTATAAAATGCATGGAAAATAAAGGTGAAAATACTCGAATTATTCAGAAACATAGCCCGATGAGTTATGGATTTTTAGTCAAACCTTCGAATGATATACCAAACGAGTTGTTAGAGAAATTTAATATACCACTAGAACCAATAATTTTTCGAGGATCAGAGTCAAAAACTGAAGTGGCTAAATCTTTCGTGGAAAAGATTGTTGATGTGGTGCGTAGAATCGATAAATTATTAAATACAAATATACCTATTATTATGTCGGACGAAGAAAAAAGAGACCACACGACGAAGAATGAATGCAATCTATGTAAAGTGCAGTTTTCCGAAAAAAACCATAAAGTCGCAGACCATCAACATTTAACCGGCCGTTTTAGACAAACATTGTGTAATAATTGTAATATGAAACTAAAGAAACCAAATTTTGTACCATGTTTTTTACACAACTTATCGCATTATGACGCGCATTTCATCGTACGAGAGCTCGGTTACGATGAAAATATTATTTCGGTTATTCCTAACAGCGAAGAGAAATTTATTTCATTTTCAAAATATGTAACCTCAACCTTCACAGTAAGGTTTATCGATACGTATCGTTTTATGGCGTCGAGTTTATCAACATTAGCCTCAAATCTTATTACTAAAGATTTATCCAAGTTTCGTGAAACAGCCAAAGTTTTTGACTCTATGGATTTACCACTCGTTACACGAAAAGGTATATATCCATACGAGTATACGGATAGTTGGGATAGTCTGGAAGAAATATGTTTGCCGCCAAAGGATGCTTTTTATAGTACATTGACAGAAACAGAGATTTCCGAGGACGACTACAAACACGCGGAAAAAGTCTGGAGCCACTTTGGATGTAAGACTTTAGGAGAATATTCAGATTTATATCTCAAAGTGGACGTCTTGTTGTTAGCTGATGCTTTCGAAAATTTTCGTCACCTATGTTTAAACACATACAATCTAGACCCGGCATATTATTATACGGCACCAGGGTTTAGTTTCGATTGTATGCTTAAACATACAAAGGTGAAATTGGAACTCCTCACAGATTATGATATAGTGCTTATGTTGGAAAAAGGTAATATTATTTAATTTCTTATATAATTTATATCTGATTAACTAATTTACAGGTATTCGAGGTGGTTTAACACAGGCAAGTATGCGATACGCGAAAGCGAATAACCCAAAAATGGCCGATTACGATAACACTAAACCAAATTCTTATTTGATATACCAAGATTGTAAGTATATACATGTATAATTTATTTTTTTTAAAAAAAATATTTTAATTTAACTTATTTTCAGGTAATAACTTATACGGATGGGCCATGTCGCAGTACATGCCATACGGTGGTTTTAAGTGGATCGAACCGACACTCGACGGTCTTAACGAGTTAACAGAAACGTCAGACGTAGGAAAAGTGTATGAGATAGACATTTCATATCCACAACATCTTCATGACAAACACAACGATTTGCCGTTCCTCCCGTCTAACAGAATACCACCCAGATCAAAAATTCAAAAACTAATGGCAACGTTAGAGAAGAAGGAGCGATATATCGTGCATTACCGAAGTTTAAAACAGGCTATTGCTAATGGACTAAAAGTTGAAAAAGTAAATTTTATTTTAAACAGTGTTATAGCATTATTAATAATTTTATTATATATTATAGGTACATAGAGTATTAGAATTTAAACAGTCACCATGGCTTTCCGAATATATTTCGCTCAACACCGAAATGAGGAAAAATGCAAAAAACGATTTTGAAAAAGATTTTTTCAAGTTAATGAACAATGCAGTATTTGGTATGTTATTATTTTAATATTAATATAATTAATATTAATATTTTAGATAATATATTATTTTTAGGAAAAACTATGGAAAATGTACGAAAACGTATGAAAATGGAATTAGTTTCTTCAGATACCAAACTGCAAAAATTGATTAATAAACCAACTTTCAAATACGCAATGTCATATAATGAAAACTTATCCCTCGTAGCTATGAATAATAATATCATTAAATTTGATAAACCAATTTATATCGGTTTTGCAGTGTTAGACGTTTCAAAAACGTTAATGTATGATTACCATTACAATGTAATGAAACGTCATTATAAAGACTTAATTACATTAATATTGTATAAGTACTTGCGATGTCATCTCTATGGGCGTATGCAAAATCTATATTCTCATACAATAAAGTAAAAATATGTAAAATTTGTCGAAAAGAAGTGGATCAGGTTAATATAACTAGTCATGAAAAAAAAATGTATTTTAGCTAAGCATTGCAAAGCGTATCATTTGACAAAATCGCTTTCTGAATGGACAGAATCATTGGAGAATTATTTAAAAAGACCAAATTTAAATTTTATAATTAATATGTAAATATTACAGTGATTATAAACAATTGAATAAATATATATAATTGATCGATATTGTTTTGTAATTTACAGATTGGCTGAACAAACATCGTATCATGTAGAGCTTGCGATGCGTGAATATTTTACTGAAATATTTCATGATGGAGTAACTGATGCTGGCCATGCTATGTGGAATTTATATTTAAAAGAAAAACTTAAAAATAGGTATATTATAATATATGAGTATATTTGATTTATATTAATTTATTTTTAAACTTTTAATTTAGCGCTGAATACACACATGCATTTTGGCCGGGGCAAATATATATTATATTCTCAAAAAACGTTTGTAAGATGAGCCAGGACGAGAAGTTCAACCGGGTAAACTATTTGGATTTAGCATGTAAGTTAACAGTGACAGACAGTGGGCGGCCGTGTTAAAGATATAGCACCCGCATCGACGGTTTGGGCGGCCGTGTTAAAAGTATAGCACCCGCAATAGTTTTGCGGGTGCTATGGGTTTCCCTATGGCCCAGAATTCCCTTTTTTACCCTACTACTTATATATAACGTATTGTTTATTCAATCGCGAATGCTATCGCGTCGCGCGCCTAAACATCTATGCGTTTCACGTGTTCATAAATTAATACGTTTCGAAACCGCCACTCGTACGATGTGTGCGCGGAATACGTTATGTAGTTACGCGGCGTTGCGATGGCCTCGTTGATATTTGCCCGCGTATTCGACGAGGTATAGCCAGAGCGAAATAGCTGTGTGGATCACAACGCGTAGCCGTGCCCCCCACCCTCCATCCATCCATCAATATTGGCCATATCAACGTATTAAAAAATACATTTGAAAAATGTGCCACGGGTTAGTGCTCTGAGTGCGTATCGATACGAATGTTATCGGATCGAGACGGAATCAAGTCGAAACGATTGTCATGAAAATGAATAATAAATCACTATTGTTAATTGTCGGGTTTCGCTTTGTAATGTCGTTGTTCGCGATTGCGTGTTTCGTAGGCCGGCCGATAGTAACGTCAAAACCGACCATGGCAATAACGACGAAACAAAACTCATGTCCGGTGAACGTGTGAATCAAGAGCACTGCACGTTCGAGCTCACGACGGACACGTCGCGATCTTTTGTACTCCATACTATTCTACTCCCTCTGTGTACTATCGACTCGGTACACTCGCTACGCGTTCGGTCGACTCGTGAACTGCGTGAACGCACCATCGGTAAAAACTCAAGTGCAACGAACGAACGAAACGATGTCGTCGATTGTTGAGTGTGTCGTGTAAACAGCGATTCCGTCAGGGCGAGCGTAACCCGATCGGCGCGTGTCGCGTAAAAGACAAACGCAACGACTCGCGTGATCGGATTCGGTTGCTCGTTGTCGGCCGGAACGGCCTTCGTGTCGGATTCAACGTGGTGGTTTCGCGTACATTCATACATTCATACATACCCTAGGGACATACGTAAGGACCCTCGACCGTGATCGTGTTATCTGTTTTCGTTTTAGCGCGCGAAGCCGAAAATGCACGTGGTTTTCGCGTGTAATGCGCGCGTTACCGAGAGAACCCCGCCGAGGTCAAACACGCGCGTGAGAATTTACAGAAATCCTCGTTACGGAGAACACGATTCGCGCGTAACCATTATCATAACGTTTTGCGGTCAATCGCGCATGCTTCGTAATAATAACGTTCTTGTCGTCGTCGTCGTCGTTGTCGTCTTCGTCTTCGTCGTCGTGCACGCGCGCGCGTCCGTGAGAAATGCTCGCCGACCAGAATAAACTAAACCCGACGCGAGATGACCGTCGGCGAACTACGCTCGGATTGCACGCGGACTGCCGACACGGGACGGACGTGCCCGTCGTAATTGTTCGCGTTGGAAACGTTCGGGTTTTTCGTGAAACCGCGGAGGGGGGGAAAGGGGGTCCGCGGGTTTCCGTCCGGTCCGGTCCGTCACCGCACGCGTTTTAATCGTGCACGTCCGATACAATTGGACTTTCGGCGGGTACTCGGTGAATTTCGGTTCGACCGATTAAAAGACGCTATAATAATGTGCCGAATCGTTTTCCGACGGGAAATAGAACCGTACCTACCGCTAAACCATGTGCGAGAACTGTTTGTTAGGTTAGGACATATCTCGGATCCAGTAAAATTATTTCCCAAAGTTCACGACTTCGATAAGATTACACGCGGAAACGACAAGAAGGGTAACTTGCAAGATCTGAGTCGTCGAAATCCATTCGTCCGTGGACTCTGTCGTTCGCTTTCCGTTTACTACCGCGTCCGATGAAAGGACGTTGTTCAGTAAATTATAATCAATATCCAAGATCCGAAATGGACCAGCGACGATTAAACGCACTGATCACGTCGAGTTGCGAAAAAGACACGACGGATAGTTCGGATTTCGCTGAAGCGTGATTATTAATCTTTCAATGTGTATTGTGTGATTTTTTTCAGTGAAACAAATAATATTTTGTATGTAAATTTAAAAAAAACGAAAACAACAAAACAATTATTATAATAGTTTTTTAATTGTGTGTACGGTTTTATCGTTATTCTTGTTAACGAAAACTGAGTGTTTTAAATTCTAGTCGGCAATTTTGAAGACTACAAGGGGGGTTTTTTTTTGAAGATCATCACTGTTTACAAAACGAATATTCGTCACGACGCGAATCACGTCGGCAAATGACGAACTCGACATGCGTGCGTACGCGGTGAAAAAACCGCTGGGAAACGTATAGAACGTGTATATTTTTTGTGTTTCTTGCAACGTGTTTTTGACGGAGAGAGCGAATTAAAGGGTTCTCGTCGCACGCAAACACAAAATACTCGAGTGGCCCACTTTTTTCTTTTTTTTTATCGCCTTCCCCAACTCTCCCAGCCGTTTTTCCTCTCGACCGCGCGAATTAAACATACACACACTTACGTCGACCCCGGTGTGAGTGCGGACGGGACGGTGGTCGACGGCGACGTGGACGTTTATCAATCCCTTTTGTCGGACGCGCTCGCCGTGTACACGATATCGTCTGAAACCATCCAATCGCCCGCCCGGCGGTGGTTCGGAATTCAAATCGGATCGGGAACCGCGTTCCGCACGCCGTTTTTTAATACCGAAAAAC
>JAFHKX010000014.1:2075557-2128251 GCA_019022885.1 Schlechtendalia chinensis
TAAAAAAAATTATCAATTTTATTATTATTATTATATTATTATTATTATTATTATTATTTTTATTAATTAGAACGGTAATCAAACAAATATTAACAAATATAAAGCTAACGTAAGTGGTTATGTACAAAACAACAATACGTTTAAATGCGAAATGAAATATAGAAATTTAATCATTAAATAAAAAAAACATCGTCAGCTATAATTGAAATAAGTAAAAGTAAAAAAAAAATTCATCGTCAGCAATAAGTTAAAAATTTTAAAAGTTGAAAAAAAAAAAATATAATATAGGTATAGTGATAGGCTTTGTGCGGAAGAGGGGAAGCGGAGGAAATCACAAAAAAAGTAAAAAAAATGGAAGGGGTGAGGGAAGGGGTTGTACAATGTGTGAGTGCGGTGGTTGGGGGGTCATCACAAATGCGGAGGGAAGTGCGGAGAGAAATGCGGAGGAATTATAAATGCGGAGGGAAATGCGGAGGAATTTACGAATGCGGAGGAATTACAAATGCGGAGGAAATCACATAAAAAGTAAAAAAAAAAAGTGTGAGGGGGTGAGGGGAGGAGTTGTGCAATGTGTGAGTGCGGGGGTTGGGGGGTCATCACAAATGCGGAGGGAAGTGCGGAGAGAAATGCGGAGGAATTACAAATGGGGAGGGAAATGCGGAGGAATTTACGAATGTGGAGGAAAATGCGGAGGAATTTCAATGTGGAGGGTTTTGTATACTCCTTTTTATACTACTGTAATTAAAAGTAAAAAATCGTTAAAAATCTCATATGCTTTATACAAAGCACATTTGGCGAATGAAAACTGTTTAATTACCGAAATGGATTTTATTGGAAGACAGAGAGGATTCATCGTTCATTTCATATTAGATGTTGGCGCGCAAGATATCGCCAATTAAATTGTCAATAAAAACAATCATTAAATTATTAATAATTATTATTATTATTAGAAATTAAAATGTTATCGATAATATGTCGATAATACGCTTTCGCGAATTTTCTGCGTGTTCGCCGCCGTCCGTGTGTTAGGTCGTGTCGTCGATGTACGCAGATCGTCGTCGTTCGAAATTTATTTTAACTGTTTCTTGAATTATTATTATTTTTATTATTGTTCTTTATGTGGCGCGAATCGTCAATATCCACAATTTTTTGTACGCGTGCGCTGATCGCCGCAATAGTGTAATTATTATAGTGAAATTTACTTCTGCGCAAAGCGACAGTAAAATCGTAAGCATTTATTTGATTATACATTTATTGTTTGTTATATTACATACTATTATTATTTAATTATACATTTATCGTTTGTTATATTACATATTATCATATTATACATTTATCTTTTATTATATTACCTATTATATTATTACCTATTATTATTATATTATTATTGGTTGTTATTACATTATACAAGCGTATTATTTATTGCCATATTGCATTGTATTATTTGGATTGTATTTATTAATCATTTATTTTTAACACGCAACATTTATTAAGTTGTGTCCGGGCGCGCGTAATATTGTTTTACGCTCCCGGCCCGATCATTTTGGTGACCTCGACGTGATTTAAATAGTGTGGTAAATTGCTTACCAGGATTATCACTTATGGTGTTGTGTACCGTGAACAAAGCAATAGACCATATTTATATTTATCTTCCGTATTATTATTGTATTCTACCATTTTTCAAAGAAATCTTTCGTCTTTTTTCTAAACATTGCCGCTGTTAATTTATATTATGATTTTTACTGTCGTATATTAATTATTATTTTTTTTTTTTGAAATTTATCTGGCCTTTTTGTCTACTATTTTTGTCGTTGTCTGCTAAATCTTTGAAAGTGTTATATCAGTCAATTATATTTGCTTATTAAAATGGTCTTGGATGAGTCGATGAAAAAGGTGCTTAGTGATCTCATAAGAAAACGTGGTGTGATAAAAGCGTCTTTAACACGAATTGTTAATTTCGTGAACAAATTTGATCCCCACGAACAAGCAATTTCGTTACTTGAATTCAGGTAAGAGGAACTCCCTCAGATAAATCGTAAGTTTGATGCCATTCAGAGTGAAATTGAATTGCTTACCACCGATAATGCAGAAGGAGCTGAGAATGAAAGAGACAAATTTGAAGCCGACTATTTTGAACTGAGGTCTCGAATACAAGAATTTATAAACGCAGAAAAACCCACCTAGCACAATTGGACCTAATGCATCATTCGGAAATACTTCGTTCGTTAATCGCACACAATTAGCACCTATTCCTCTACCTAATTTCAATGGAAATATACAGGACTGGACATCTTTCTTCGATGTTTTCCGCGCCGTGGTCCATGAAAACGATACGCTATCAGACGCGCAAAAATTTTTCTATCTGAGATCTTGCTTAAGTGGACAGGCTTTAGATTTGGTGCGATCCATCCCAGTGAGTGATAGTAATTATGAAGTTGTGGTACAAAGATTAAAACAACGTTACGATAATAAGAGTATCGTAATTCAATCGCATATACGAGCACTATTAGATAGTCCACGCGTAGAAGAGCAATCAGCTACAGCAGTTCACAAATTGCACTCTCATATCTGTACGCAGTGGCAGCCTTAAAGGCAATGGGGCAGCCTATAGAACACTGGGATGCGTGGCTTATCACTATTATCACTAGCCGTCTGGATAAAGACACCGGGACATGGATGGCAGCTTCACCAAAGGAATACTGATCTGCCAAGGTACGAAACACTTGAACAATTTTAACAAACCGCTGTGTAGCTTTAGAAAGTTCAGAATTATGTGATCAGAGAATGGAGGGGAGATACAATCAATGACTCATCAATGAATGTTAAAAAATCCAAATTTGTTGCAAGTAAAAAAAGTTTGTTCGTTTCAGAAAATGTCGAACCTCCGTGTATATGCTGCAAGGAATTTCATAAGTTGTATACATGTGACCAGTTTAAAAAACTATCGGTGAATGAGCGATTGTCAAAGGTCCGTGAAGCACAACGTTGTTTCAATTGCTTATCTCCGCATCATGGAGTAAGCAGTTGTAAGTCAAAGTTCACATGCCATCACTGTAAAAAGAGACATAATACCTTATTGCATTTTGAGAAAGTAAAGCAACAAGTGGCTACAGATAACGTCACAAACCCGGAGCAACAAGACATGTCAACAGCTCAAACTGCCCTTTGGGTCGCTCAGAAGGGCAGTCATGTATTTTTAGCCACTGCAGTAGTATCAATAGCAGATCATCACGGTATCAAAAGAAAATGTCGAGCAGTCCTAGATAGTGGATCTCAAATTAATTTTATTTCAAAAAGGTTAGCTAACTTATTAAAACATCCACGTGAGCAAACTAATTTGCCTATCAGAGGAATCGGTGCCAGTCGAGTGAATGCTGTTACCAGTATCAAGCTTAAAATTGAATCCAGAGTAAAACAGTTTGACATCGACTTAACATGCCACGTACTACCAACAATTGTAGATGATTTTCCAATCTGTCCAAACTCTTTGCAAAAGTGGGAGATTCCTGATGAATTTATTGCACAACTGGCAGACCCATCATTTTGTTCAGCAGGGACAGTGGACCTACTTATCGGTGGAGGTGCATTTTTTGATTTACTCGAACCTGAACGCATTCCATTAGGCACAGGTTCTCTCTGTCTCCAAGGTACCAAATTAGGTTGGATAGTCACTGGAGAAATTGGTGCACAGTGTCTCCTAAATATTAATTCCATGGGACAGTCACTTGAAGAAGGATGGATGGTTTTAGAAAACAACAGGAAGGATGATTACGGACGTCTCTCTAAGACTAATAAAAAAACTTACGAAGAATTGGAATCACTAAAACATTTCCACGAGATTGCAACACGCAACTCAGATGGCAGGTTTGTGCTACGATTGCCTTTGAATTCTAATATGGAGAGTTTAGGAGACACAAGGGAAATGGCTATATCGAGATTTTTAAATGTAGAAAGAAGGTTACAACGAGATAAAACCTTAAAAGACGCATATGTCATGTTCATGGAGGAATACAAAAATGCAGGCCACATGTATGAAGTAACCAATGAGACCATTCCATTAAAGAAGCCATTCTATCTGCCACATCATCCAGTCCTCAAATCGTCTAGTTTTAACAACAAAGTTACGTGTCGTTTTTGACGCGTCAGCTAAAAGTACAACCGGAGTCGCTCTCAATGATGTATTAATGTGTGGACCAACAGTACAAGAAGAATTATTCTCGATATTAGTACGATTTCGAAGGCATCAATATGTTATCACTGCAGATGTCGAAAAAATGTTCCGTCAAATTTCAGTGGCCATCGAAGATCAAAGTTTGCAGCGTATAGTGTGGCGTGCCGATCCAAGTGACATTATACGCTCATATAGATTAGCAACGGTGACATATGGAACTACGCCAGCATCCTTCATGGCCACTCAATGTCTCGTTTCATTAGCAGAGACAGAAAAGCACAGGTATCCAAATGCATCTATAGCCGATACGCCGTGATTTTTATATGGATGATCTACTAACAGGAGCTGAGACTATAGAAGAATGTATTTTACTACAAACACAAATTAGTGACATTTTGGACTCAGCAAGGTTTCC
This sequence comes from Schlechtendalia chinensis, assembly GCA_019022885.1. Lineage (NCBI taxonomy): Eukaryota > Metazoa > Arthropoda > Insecta > Hemiptera > Aphididae > Schlechtendalia > Schlechtendalia chinensis. The sequence continues at coordinate 2,080,144 of JAFHKX010000014.1, forward strand.
ACTTCGAAAATGGTGCTCAAATTCATCTAATATACTTGCGAATGTAGATGGAGTTAATAAGGAGCCATTGTATGTTATACAAACCGAAGCGGACGATGTAGTCAAATCACTTGGGTTGTATTGGAAACCAACCCAAGACAATCTTGGTTTTCAGATAGTGGCCACTCCAAAAAGATCAATAATTACGAAACGGATGCTATTATCTGATCTAAATAAAGTTTTTGATCCATTGGGATTTTTAACCCCTGTATTAATAAAAGGCAAGATATTTTTACAACAGTTATGGCAAATAAAGGTGGAGTGGGACAAGCCTTTACCTGACGAAATAAAGAAGAAATGGGAACTATTTCATCAACAATTAGAAAGGCTAACTTTGCTATCCATTCCAAGGAAATGCAAACCATGCTCTAGTGAACAAATGGAGGTGCATGGATTCAGTGATGCTTCCCAGGAAGCATACGGTGCCTGCATTTATGTGAGATGCAAGGACAACAACGGACAATGGCACGCACATTTGTTATGCTCGAAATCACGGGTAGCACCAATCAAGGGTGCAACCATTCCAAGGTTGGAACTTGGTGGAGCGTTGGTTTTAACTCAATTGGCAGTTAAGGTAGCAGCAGCATGGGGATTGGAAATTAAAGACTTTCACTTTTGGACCGATTCTATGGTACTTTTGGGATGGCTCAATAGTCAAACTATAAGGCTCAAGACTTATGTTGCCAATCGTATTGAGGAAATTTTAGAAGTTACTACCCCACTGCAGTGGCGACATGTAAAAACTGATGAGAACCCCGCAGACATACTCTCTCGAGGAATTTCTGCAGAAGAAATACAAAATTCAACACTTTGGTGGAAGGGACCACAGTGGTTAACCGAAGAGCAGTCCTACTGGGAATGGTTGGATAGTGCGCCAATAGAAGAAAGGGATTTACCTGAACAGCGGACGATTAAACTTGTTTTGACATGTACAGAAGCTCCCAAGAATTTAGTAAATATATATTCAGATTGGCCTAAGCTTGTAAGAGCTATCGCTTGGTTATCTAAATTTATTGAAAACCGTAGAGAGCAACAACCACAAAGGATTACACGTCAGCTTACGGTGACTGACCTAAGGAATGCTGAAAGGATTTTGACTTTAAGGGCCCAGAACGATGCATTTCATGAAGAAATCGGTGCACTCATTAAAGGTTTAGAAGTTTCGAAAAGAAGCAGCCTTCGATCATTACGTCCAGTGCTGCAAAATGGTTTAATTCTTGTAGGAGGCCGTTTACAAAATGCGAATATCAACGAAACTCAAAAGCACCCAGTTATTTTGCCTTATGGTCATAAGATAACTCGTTTAATATTTGAAAACCATCATCGGATGATGCTACACTGTGGTCCACAATCTTTATTAGCAAGTATCAGACGATGTTATTGCCGATAAAAGGAAGAGTAATTGCTCGATCAACTGTAGCCAAGTGTGTCACATGTACACGTGCAAAACCCAGGTTCGAAACGCCACTGATGGCTCCAATGCCAAGACATCGGGTTCAACCTACGCGACCATTTACTATAACAGGGGTAGATTTCGCTGGTCCTATGATAATAAGAAGTAGAGTACGTAGATCTCCTGGAAAAAAGGCGTGGATAGCGGTGTTTGTGTGCTTTGCAACAAGAGCCATACATCTAGAAGCAGTAGAAGATTTGACAAGTGCTGCATTTATAGCTTCATTAAGACGATTCATGGCCAGAAGAGGAAGGTGTTCTACGATTTATAGTGATAATTCCAAAAAGGAACTAGCAATTTACATAAAGAATGCCGACAAAATTGTAGCACAGGATGGCATAACTTGGCACTTCAATCCTCCATCATCACCGCATTTCGGGGGTCTTTGGGAGAGTCCAGTAAAAGGTGCTAAGCACCATTTGACTCGCGTTGTACAGGATACCAAATTAACATTGCTAGAATTAATAACACTACTTTGTCAAATAGAAGCATGTTTAAATTCTAGATCAATAACACCATTAAGTAGCGATCCAACGGACATTGAACCTCTTACGCCTGCTCATTTTCTAATAGGCGGTCCGATGTTTCTACAAGACGAGACAGATCTCACAAGCGAACAGCCAAATGGTTTAAAGCGATGGAAGTATGTGCAGTACTTGATGCAAACATTTTGGTCGCGGTGGCATAGAGAGTACTTGCCTCAGCTCCAAACACGAGGAAAATGGACAACCATGAAGAAGAATTTAAGAGTGGATGACTTAGTGATTATAAAGGATGACAACAACCCTCCAGCCAAATGGAAACTTGGACGTGTTAAAGAACTTCATACTGGACATGATGGAATAGTACGAGTAGTCACGTTGCAAACTGGTAATAAAAATGAGATTCGCCGACCAGTTGTGAAGTTATGTCGAATTCCGTTAGAAGGTGAAGATGTCGAAGAAAGTTGAAACATTATAGTTTCAACGGGGGGAGGATGTTGGCGCGCAAGATATCGCCAATTAAATTGTCAATAAAAACAATCATTAAATTATTAATAATTATTATTATTATTAGAAATTAAAATGTTATCGACAATATGTCGATAATACGCTTTCGCGAATTTTCTGCGTGTTCGCCGCCGTCCGTGTGTTAGGTCGTGTCGTCGATGTACGCAGATCGTCGTCGTTCGAAATTATTTTAACTGTTTCTTGAATTATTATTATTATTTTTATTATTGTTCTTTATGTGGCGCGAATCGTCAATATCCACAATTTTTTGTACGCGTGCGCTGATCGCCGCAATAGTGTAATTATTATAGTGAAATTTACTTCTGCGCAAAGCGACAGTAAAATCGTAAGCATTTATTTGATTATACATTTATTGTTTGTTATATTACATTTATCGTTTGTTATATTACATATTATCATATTATACATTTATCTTTTATTATATTACCTATTATATATTACCTATTATTATTATATTATTATTGGTTGTTATTACATTATACAAGCGTATTATTTATTGCCATATTGCATTGTATTATTTGGATTGTATTTATTGATCATTTATTTTTAACACGCAACATTTATTAAGTTGTGTCCGGGCGCGCGTAATATTGTTTTACGCTCCCGGCCCGATCATAAGACATACACATATTAAACAAATTATATATTATTATATATTCAAGCGGGTTTAAAATAAATATGTTTTTTATTTTTTATGATCCTTTTTTTAAATCGCTCGAGTAATAAGTACACATCGACCAGCAATAGACCTAACTGTGCTGTCCGTGAAACACATTGAACTCAATTATTCGTTCATATTAAATATGAAATTTCTATATTTATTTTATTGACGTATATATATTCATACTTTAAATAAATGGTTAACTTTTGAAATTTATATAGTGTCACCTTCGTTTTGCACACGATTTCACAAAGCGTACGCTGGTAGAAAAAAAATCAAATGCAAAAACAATTTCTGTGGATATTGCACATTGTAAGAAAATATATTTTGAATTATTTTTATGAATAATATGTATATTTTATATACGAAGTTGAATTGATGGCATAGATGTAAATGAACTGTAAGAGAAAATATAAGTTGAACAGAATAGAAATAATAATACCAATAATAACAATAGTAATATTTATAATTATAATAATAATAATAATAATAATAATATTAATAATAATAAATTGTAATACTAATTTTACTAACACAGCTACATAATATTTAGTCATTAACAATCAAGATTTCTATAAGTGTCGAGAAGTGTGGTATTTTTTAATTGTATACTTACCAAACTTTGGTTTATTAATATATATATAAATGTGCGTGTGTTTATATATGAATTCAGAAAAAAATAAATTATTTATGTATACAAATGTCTAATGATGTGTAATATTATCAAATTTTTTTTATAGTAACGTCTTATATAATTATTAAATGACCCATTAATTTTATCGAATCTTGTGTAATTTGCAACCAAGTTCAAACAAGCTCTTTTTTGTTTGCCACCTGTTGTTAAACTCTAGCAATCATAAGCTATTTAGTATTAAGAATTTATATGGAAAATATGTTTTACTAGTTTTGATAATCAGAAAAAAAATTAATTGAGTGGTCAAATGGCACTTGAAAATCATAAAAATATATGTAGTCGTTTGATATCGAAATTCTTTTTGTACAGTTAATTTCAATATTGTGCGACTGGATGGGGTAATTAAATAATTTCACACAATTGATCACTTTTAACAATTATACTACAAATACAAACAAGAAAAATATATGGCACGACAATATTTCGACTTGTGTTCGCGCGTGCCCGAACGGAACAGAACGTCGCTGTGGGTCGTAGTATCCTACTTTGATTATGATAAGGCAATTATTGTATTATCACAAATTCGGCCACGGCGGTTCAAAGTTTACAAATTTCCACTTGCGTAGACATTCTCCCCCGTTGAGATGACCAGCATCTTAACATATTGACAATAAATTTAACAAGACAAATTTGACAAGTCCCTGACAATTTAGCAGATACATTGAATTTATACATTTTTAATCAAGACAAATAATTGCCCACCTTATTTTTTACAAAAAAAAATTGATTTCAATTAATAATTCAAACAAATGATAGAATAATATACGAGTAAAAAATAATATAAATAATAATAAATGATATAAGTAATATTTAGTAGAAATGACCTTCCTGTCATGCCAAAGGATGGTACTAGGCTCGAGTTAAATTCATGGAATAAGACTCAACGACATCCATTTGTTATGTACACGGATTTTGAAGCATCATTGTTAAAAACGTCGGAATCTACAGTCAAAGTACAATTGCTTTTCAATCTCATCACCCAATGTGTTATGGCTTCTTGGTTAAAGCCTCAGGAGACATCCCTGTGGAACTACTTAAAAAGTTTAATATACTGCTATCACCTGTTATTTTTCTCGGATCTGAGATATCTGATGTTGTCGCGAAATACTTTGTTAAGTCTGTAGTTGAAATATCGCAATAAGTTGAACAATAACTTAAGACTAACTTACCGATAAATATGACCGATGAAGAACGACGAACACATAGTTCATCAACAACTTGTAATTTGTGCAAGGTCGAGTTTTCTGTACAAAATCCAAAAGTATCCGACCACAACCACCTTTCTGCTCGGTTTCGTCAAACTCTCTGTAATACCTTGTAACGTTTCGGCCTTGTAGAAAACTGGGGCCTACTTCGTACCCACGCAAACAGAATAGCTAAAATTTCGAGTTCAGTAATAGAATAATTCCGTTCCGAACCACATAGAGACCGGCTAGCAAAAGCAATGGTATGACGTTGTTGGTCATCACCTAATTGAAAAAGTTCTGCGCCTAAACCTATTAGAGAGGCATCGGTTTGGATACAAAAGGGACGGTTAAAATTGGGGTGTGTCAGAGCGACTTGATTACAGAAAACATTTTTAATTTTGTTAAATGAGGATTTTTCTTTATCTTTAAAGGACCAAGGAATATTTTTCTTAAGAAGATGAGAGAGGGGATTTAAGAGTTGAGAATGATTTCGAGAAAATTTTCTATAGAAGTTACAAAAGCCAAAGAAGGATTGAAGATCTTTTCTATTACGGGGTTCAGGGAAGTTCTTAAGAGCATTTATTTTCTCAGGGTCCATTATGGTACCACTAGCAGAAACAAAATGACCAAGAAATTTAATTTGAGATTTCAAGAAATGACATTTTTTAAATTTAAGAGTGAGACCGGATAGGGATATTTTTTGGAAAATCCATTCAAGGCTTATTAAATGTTTTTTAAAGGATTGGGACGAAACAAGGATGTCGTCGACATAGGTATGGAAATCATTAGGAAAGGGACACGGGACAGTTGAATTATTTAAGGCGGCTTCCAAACCTTTACCAAAAGCAGCATTGGAAATGTTAAGATCAAAAGGTACAACACAAAATTGATAAAACCTGCCATCATATAGAAAACTAGTATATTGGCGAACAGAAGGATCAAGGGGAATTTGCCAATAGCCAGAAGTAAAATCAAGAGAAGAGAAAGTATTTTTATTATTAAATTTAACTAAAATGTCATCCATTGGAAGAGAACTGTCACGGGTAGGAATGATAATAGTGTTAAGTTTTCGAGCATCTAGACAGAGCCGGATCGAACCATCAGACTTGACCACGGTTACTAACGGATTGTTATAGGGTGCATCTGACCGTTCAATAACCCCCCAATTAAGCATCTTGTCGATCTCTTTTTGAACGGCAGAGCGACGGGAGAACGGAACGGGGTACGGTTTTATTTTGTATGGCTTATGTTCACAAACATTAAATTTGTAAGAAAAAGAGTTATGTAACCCAGGATGGTCTTGAAAGCAATGAGCATATTTATTAATTAGTGAGTCTATGGCTTGTTGTTCTTGTTCATTAAGGGGTATATCATGAAGAGCGAAGTTCTTTGTTAATTGGAAAGGAGAGGAATTTTCATGAGGTCCATCTGTAAAGAAATTTTGAGAGTTGTTTTCAATTTCAACATATTTTAGTGTAGTTATTAAGTCATTAGTGTGTTTAAGGGAGATGATTTTAAAAGGGACAGAAGCATTTGGGGAAGGTAATATTATTTCACGGTTTTTATAATTAAGAGAGATGTTATTTTCAAGTAGCCAGTCTGTACCTAATATAAGAGGAGTGGATAAATGAGGAACAATTAAGAAAATGGCATGGGTTTTGAAATGATTGATATTAAAGTTGACATAGATTTGGGAATTAATTTTTACAGATTTATTGGTGATGGCTGTTTTTAAGAATATACCAGAAAGGGGAAAAGAGGGGATATCAAATTTGGAAGGGTCATTTTTTAATATACTATACAAGTTTTCAGACATAGCAGAGACAGAAGCACCAGAATCAAGAAGAGCGGGATAGGGATTATTAAAAATAGATTAAAAATTAAAATTAAATTATTAAAAATAGAAATTTCAATTTCAGGGCGAAAACTAAGGGAGGGGAAAATTTTTTGTTCAGGACTTATGGGATGTGAGAGGATATTTAGTTGAGGAAACCTGGGAGATGATCCAGCATCTTTCCTCACGAGACTGGTCACTGATCGTTTCCCGTAGATGGTGACGGGGAGGTATGGGGAACATTAGGAGGATTGGGTGTAGGATTATTGGTGTGGTGTTGACTTCGGTCATTATTATTATATGAAGCTCGTCCTTGAAATCTATCTTGATAATTATTACGGTTGGGGGCATATTATTATTGGATCGATGGTTTTGTGAGATGTCATGAGAATTGGGGGAATTGTTTGAGAAATTATTATTATTATTAAGAGGACGGAGGAATGTTCAGCATAGGATAGATGATCAATTAATTCGTTGAGGGTCTTGATACGGAGAATTCTTAAAGGACTTGCTACAGTTTCAGGAAAAATGAGAGGATTTGAAAAATAAGGGTTTCGTTTTCGATAGGTGGGTTGAGATATTTGGCTTTATTGATCCATTCAATGGCATGTTTTTAGAGAGTGGAAGTATCACGATGGGAATAAGGACGAGAAAGGTCATTACGGGTCATGATTTGTTTGTTATATGACCAGAAATGTTGACGGAAGAGTTCAACGAATTCATGGAAAGTATTAGGGGGAGGAGTAAGGGCATTGAACCATTGCTTGGCATCACCAATCATACGTCTACGGATCATATTAATTTTGAAAAAATTAGGGATGTCTTGGAATTGAAAATAGTCATTAATTTCAACAAGAAAAGCTTCAGGGTGTATAGGTGTGAGGTAACCGTTAAATTCTGGAATGCATTCTGAATACTTTTCTTGAGAGAGAATGGAACTGTTTAAAAGAGGAGGTAATTTAAATAATGTGTTGGTTGGATTCGAAGAAGAGGGGATATGATTGTCAGAAACAGATAGGTGGAAATTAGTAGAGACTGGGTTGGTTTGAGTGGTAAAAGTAGATGAAGACAATTGAGGACCAAAAGAGAACTTTGCTTTCTTAGGGCTATTAATTTCGAGAAGTGACTGAGTAACGACAGGAGGAATAGAAGAAGATTTTGAGTGGGTTATTTGAAGTTTTTGAACAGACGTTTCCAGAGCGGCTAACCGGGCAGATTGGCCTTCTAGTAGGCTCATGCGATCAGAGAGACTCGCAAAGTCGGATTTAAATTCTGACCTAACATCTGAAACTTGCTTTTCAGTATAGGCTCTACACTCAGAATTAGCACTTTTAACTATAGACAGTAAGTGAGAATTAATTTGGGTCATGTCATTTTTGAGATCAAGGAAAGAAGTTTGCCATTGTTTTTGAGATTCCTCAAATTGTTTTTTAGAGTCAGCATGAAAATCAATCAACAAAGAACGGAGATCATGTTGAGAGTCTTCATTAGGAGGAGAGACTGAGCGAACGTTAGAACCTTCGTTATCAGACATATTAAGGGACAAATCAAAACTGGGTAATATGGCCGGAGGGGGGTGAGGAACACTGGGATTGTATCTATCGGGGACCTTAGTTTGTCTTTTCCCGGCACCTCTCATGCAGAATCGGTGGTTATGACAGAAAAGAAAAATAATTAGGTATATATATATATATATATATATTGAAACGGAACTGTCCTGGGGTGAACTAAAAAAAAAACAAAATGGAAAATATGTTGGGTGTAATTAAAAAAAAAAATGTCAAAATGAAACAAATCCAAAATTAAAAAAAAAAAATTATAACAACTAAGGTAGTAAAAATATTATAAGACTAACACTTAGAAATATTAGGATCGAAAGATATAAAAATAGTGGCCACAGGTTGGTCAAAGTGGAATCCTTGTCCCAAAACCAAACAAATTAATAAATAATACCACGGGAAAATAAGTGGAAAAATAAAAATCAGTTTATTCATAGAATGAAACAAGAGAAAAAAATTAAAGGATTGTATTTAAATAGAATTAATAGGGGGAGACAGGGAGCAAAAAAAAAAAAGAAAGAAAAAATGTTAAGATTTCGATGGTCGGTCGGCGGTACATACTCAGAAAAGGACAAATATTTTAATTACATAAGGATTATGAACCAAAATACCAATATCCCTATTGCCATCACTCAATCAGCCGAGTACCGTACCATACACCATTCATAAAAACAAAATTTATGGGACTAACAAATGTTGCAAATGGGGGGGAGACAAAAATTAAAATATTAGGAGGATATTACCTGTGTAGGCAGTACAACAAAAACGAGATAATGATTGTGATTCCAATTGTTTAGGGTGTAAGTCCTGTCACGGTCGCCATGTGTAACGTTTCGGCCTCGTAGAAAACTGGGGCCTACTTCGTACCCACTGCCCAGGGGGACACTGAGCAGTGACCTACCGGCCGATTAGACCTCGGTAGTTGATACTAACGAGCCGGTAGGTTTTGTTCGCTCGTCGATCGGTCACCGCAACGAAGTCGGTCGGCGGACGAGTGGATGACGTTAATCGAGCGTGGTAGGTATTTAAAAGTTGTTATTAAACAAACACGTTCGCTGCACAGTCCACCGCGTTATCCGTGCAACGGAGATAACGCATATACGTAAAGCCGTATATGCGAAACACGGTACCGGTCGGTCGGACAAGTGGAGAGGCGGACGGGTGGGCCAGCGCACACGCGATAAATGTATTTTCGTCAAATTATTATATTTAGTTCGATACGTATGTATATGTATTTATCACAAACAACTCACGACGCGAGCATAAAAAAAAACAGTTACTGAATCGGAAACAATCTGTATATATTAAGAAAAAACAGTATGTATATTACACAGAAACAACAGGTAGGTATCAAAAACAAAAAAAACGGTCGCAGCGTATATCACTCTACCTCGGCGCACGCTGGACGAGAGAGCGGCAACTTACAATAACGGAGGGACCTTATCGTCGGCGGGGCATATAGTCGACGATAAGAAAAAAAAATATAGTGGGGATTGAATGGTGTATGACCAGTCGACCCGTACAGACCGGGTGACAGCAACTAGGCCCAAAGACAACATAATTCGTCCCACAGATTGCCTCTCCAAATTTCGACACGTTACAACCTGTAACCTAAAACTTCAATCCCCAAATTTTATACCTTGCTTTCTTTACAATCTCAGTAACTATGATTGTCACTTTATCGTTCAAGAACTTGGATATGATTCAAATACAATATCGGTAATACCTAACAGCGAAGAGAAGTTTATATCGTTTTCTAAATACATAAGTAGTAAATTCACTATAAGGTTTATCGATACATATCGATTTATGACATCAAGTCTCGCAACACTTTCATTCAGCCTCATAACCGACGACTTCAGGAATTTTCAGGAAATGACCAAAGTGTTTTCTCCTGCAGATATAAGACTTGTTACACGTAAGGGTAAATACCCTTACGAATATACCGATGGGTGTGATAAATCGAATGAAACGAGTTTGCCTCCGAAAGATAAATTTTATAGTGTTCTAACAGAGACGACGATAACCGACATGGATTACCATCACGCGTGTGAGGTCTGAAACCATTTCAGCTGTATAACTCTTGGACAGTATTCGGATTTATACTTTAAAGTTGACGTCAAATTGCTCGCGGATGTCTGAAAATTTCCGCGACATATGTGTTTCAACATACAATTTAGATCAAGCGTATTGTATGCTGTATTCAGCATACAGCCCCTGGATTCAGTTTTAATTGTATGTTGAAATACACATCGATGAAGCTTGAACTTTTATCCGATTATGAAATGTTAATGTTTGAAAAAGGTAAACATTTTGATGTTATTTTGGTTATACTATGTTGGTAGAGATAATTAAAATACAATTTACAGTTATACGAGGTGGTCTAGTACAAGCGAGCAAACGGTATGCGAAGGCTAGGTTTAATTAATTATAATTAAATATATTAATATATAGGTTTATATTAATTATAAAACTGTAGTTTTTGATGAGAAAAAATCAATTAATGTTTTTATTACAGTATATAATTTAAACTTCTTAATTCCAGGTAATAATTTGTATGGTTGGGCAATGTCTCAATACATGCCGTATGAAGGATTTAAATAGATTCAAGCTACTATTGATGGGCTAAATAACTTGCATGAAACGTCTTCGATTGGAAGAATCCGCAACATCTACATGATAAACATAACGATCTTTTTTAACGATCATTTCTTCCGGTCAATAGTATTCCTATAGGCTCCAAATTCAGTAAATTAATGGCAATGTTGCAACCAAAAACAAACTACATTATACACTATCGAAGTTTACAGCAAGCTATCGCCAATGGACTGATTGTTAAAAAAATAATTTTGTGCAATTTTGTTTTTACTTATATTTCCAAAAATTTATTTTCTGTTATGAGGTGCATAAAGTATGATAATTCAACCAGTCGGCGTGGTTAGCCCCGTTTATCAACCTAAATACGGAAATGAGGAAAAAAGCTGTGAACGATTTTTAAAAGGACTTTATGAATAAAAAATAAATTTATGAATAATGCAGTATTTGGTATGTTATTATTATATAAATATATATATGTAATTTTTTCATTTTTTTTTGAAAAATTTTTTTTACATTTATTCTAGTTATGTTTATGTAGGGAAAACAATAGAAAGTATGAGAAAGAGGATAAAATTGGAGTTGGTTACAAACGAATATAGGTTACAGAAGTTTATAAATAAACCAATATTCTCTCGAAAACAATATTATCGACCTCTGCAAGCCTATATACATCGGGTTTGCAGTATTAGATATCAGTAAAACACTAATGTACGATTACCATTATAATGTGATGAAGAAACATTATGATGGGAATATTTCTCTCATGTATACAGATACAGGTATATTTTACTAATATATTATTTTATCTTATATTATATATTATAATTACATAATTATTTTTAGATTATTTAGTATACCAAATCAAAACACACAATTTTTACACCGGCTTAATCCAGAACCCAAACATTTTAATTCGCATGGACACCGCTAACCTCACTCAAAATCAACCATGTTATACTATAGCCAGGAAAAAAGTACCAGGTTTTTTTTTTTGATGAGAGGAACGGTAAAACAATGACAGAGTTTGTTGCGCTTAGAGCGAAATCCTACGCGTATAGTATCGAAGGAAAAGAGAAAATTAAGACTAAAGGCATTTGAGGTCATGTGGTTAAGAACCATATGACTTTGAAAGACCATAAGAAATGTATGTTTGGGGAACCTAACTTTAACCCTTATACAGAGAATATCTCCTTAAGATATTTCCGGCACAAGCTGATGACTATTAAATCAAATAAATTTACATTAAGTAGTAATGATGGTAAACGTTATGTATTAAATGATCGAATACGTACATTAGCTCATGGTCACTATAAAATTGAGTAAGTTCACATAAATTAAGGTTCTATAATATTTAACTAATCTATATGATTGTGTGTTTCAGTGAATTAATGGATACCGCAGACACTTAATTTCCCATCTTTACTTATCTTATTTGTATTATTTTTCATATTATAAACATGTAAATATTATTTTTATTAATACTGTAATTATTTTCTTTATTCTGTATCTATAAATATACTTGCATTATATGCAAGTAGAATTTGTTTAAAATGTTAATTTTGTTTATAAATATTTAGTATTTTAAAACACGTAATAAATTTTATATATCTAACTATGTATAATAAAAACAGAAATGTTAAAGACAAAATTATACTTTTTATTCAGAAAAAAATATATATACATACATTTTAAATATTATTTATAAATCATTTTCTTAATGCGAAAACTTTATAAAATGTACAGTGTTTTGAATTCAAATTCATGTGAAAAATACAACAAGGTAATCTGTCTTTGACGCATAGTTGTTCCAATCTTGGGCATCCGAGTTCTTCAATGTTGATAACAGTTACATGTAGAATGAAGTTGTTGATAATTTTCTGTTTTAGTCCTCCTTTAACGTATATGTGCTCAAAGTTTAGTGAATTTAATATTCTGTAAATTTTTTCGTACTCGACATCACCATATTCCATTGAGAGATCATGATAATGTGTTTTAAGCCATTTATTTGTTCTATGACTCTTTAAATCTTGTGTGTTGTTACGATGTTTGAAATCCAGTGTTGTGCCGACCAAGTATCAGTATCGATAACTGACATTTCTTTAAAATAAGATACTTTGAGTTTGTTCCAAGAACGCATTGAATATCTAATATATCTGATAACATTGTACGTCCTTTCTCATCAACTACAGTATTAACACTGAGTTTGTTTACTATGCATTTATTATTTTTATATTAATCTGTTACATTTGAATAGTTTCAAGATGTATTTCAATCTTTTTTGCTCTATCTTTTAAATCTATAATACAATTTTTAGAATATGCTCCACTATTTATTTTACTGGTGTTAAAATCTTTAACATACTGACTAATATATTCTAATTGTTACATTTACATTAGTGGTTTGTAATTTACTAAATTCAATATTAAAATTATTAGTTAAATTTTAATAAAGTTTCTTCGAACTTAATAATAATATTTTTCTGTATGTTTGATTATTAATCATTACATTAGATTTAAGTATTTTGTAAAACTTCTGAAATTGAGTAATAGCTTTATTACCACGTTCAGTGATCGAGTTTTTTAACACGTCCATGACGTTAGGCTTCGTATACAATACTATGATTATAATTTGAGATCACTAGTTTATATCCAGCTGTTGTGCAATTCATCAAAACATAACCATTTGACGAATATTTGGTTACCTTTTTTACGTATAATTTGTTCAACCAAGTAATCGTCGGGGTTTATATGTTTTTGATAATTATGGAGAAGCATAAAAACACCCAATCACAGGTTGTGCACATCGCTACACTTCGTATTTGAAATCATATACCAAATGTTAATGTGGAATCACATCGTCAATTTAAGTTATATTTACAATTACTTTACAAAATAAAACTTACAATATACAAAACAAGACTTACAACTATGATACTAAATTACAATATATATTTACAAGCTTACGCCGGATATAAAGAGGATCCGGCGGGGTCAAGATCTACAATTACTTTGCCTAACGCGTTCCCCGTTCCCTATTATTCGTGGCGCAAATACGCTGGCTGCCCAAGCCTACACCCCGTGAAGTTGGATGGACGATGGAATTAGGAAGCGCCTCCAAGTAGAGGGTTATGGATCGGAAGAGAGGGCACACCCAAATAGATGGCCGAGCACGGGATGACCGGGAACAACTCCAAATAGAGTGTCATGGATAGGAATCAAGGGCACACCCAAATAGATGGCCGAGCACGGGATGACCGGGAACAACTCCAAATAGAGTGTCACGGATAGGAATCAAGGGCACACCCAAATATATGGCCAAGATTAAGGAAAAGAGCAAACACCTCCAAATAGAGGGTCGTGGCTGGACGACGATGGCACACCCAAATAGGTAGCACCTCCGCGTGGAGTTTTGCCCGGTTCTCTTCGACACGTCCCTGGTCAATACTCAGCTGTAGATGAGGTATGCGTGCTGTTCCGTCCATGTCGATCGATGTTGTTGCTGCGTATGTTTTATTCTCCATTCGTCAAGACTGCAATGTTCGGCTGGAGTCGAAGTACTGCTGTCTTGATGAATGTGGATGAACTGATTGATTCTCACAGTTTTTTTTTTTTTTTTTTTGGAACGGGGAGGAGGAAATCTTCATAAGACACCTCCATAATGAAAAAGCCGGAGGTAGTGCCGGATTCACCATGAAGTGGTGCCTACCGGCTAAAAACTCCTCCCCAGGGGGCAACAATAAAAGTTATGCACCTAATGAAAAACGAAGAAAGAAGAGTGGGAAGAAAAGGAGAAAAGTGGTATGTGCGGAGTAAAAGGTGGCCATCACTAACTCATAGGGTTGTGCAGTGAGGCACTCGCGCGTAAGGCGAAGCTGGGAGGGTTACCTATGAAGCTAATGTAAACATGATGAGAGAGAAAAAAAAATACAAATACAAATACAAATACAAAAAAAATATATACAATAAATAAAAAAAAAAAATCAATAAATAAAAATTAAAATAACAAAAAAAAAAAACATGCAACACAACCCACGACTCATAGACACACATGCGTGTGTCTACAGTCGTCAAGTTGGCAGAACGGAATGGTGTTCCACTAAGGAGCAGGGACGGCGTACCCAGTCGTACGACTTAGGGACGAAGATTGCGGATGCAGCGATTGAAGAGTTAGGGTGCAAAACGACCGATTTGCGAAGTCTAGTTGCGAAGATTGGAGCGGCTTGCAGAGGAGGTAATATGCCGATTTCTCTGATGATCTGGGAGTTCCTAACGTACCATGGGATGTGGAGAACGGATCTCAGTAGTCTCATAAAACAGCCCTGAACTGGCTTGAGACGGTTTTCACCGGCCGCTCCCCATACGGGGATGGCGTAGGTGCAGATACTTTTCACGATTGCTGAGAAGGCGCGAAGTTTTATCGCGGGTAACACGTCTTTGTTGTTGAAAAAAGGCTTAAGTTGGATGTAGGCTTCGTAGGCCTTGCCTCGTGTAATCCTGATGTGCCTGCACCAGGAGAGCCTGCGGTCGAGAGTGACGCCGAGATATTTGGCGGAATAGCTCCAATCGATGGGGTGGCCATCGATTACGATACCTTGATGGGGGGGGGTGTGGTTTCTTTTTGAAAAGAACACCGCAACCGTTTTGGTCTTGTTAATGGCAAGCCGCCAACTGTTATACCAGTCATTAAGATCTTGGAGATGGATGTTCAGGAGATGGGTGCAGCGATCGATTTGAGCGGTCGTGCGGGAGACGGCCACGTCGTCGGCGTAGATGAACATGATGATGCCTTCAAGTTGAGGAATGTCGTGGCAGAAAATGTTAAAAAGGGCGAGGGAGAGTTTTGCACCCTGTGGGACCCCAGCCGTGATGGGACGGGGATCTGAGAGGGAGTCACCCATTTTGACCCTGACGGATCGTCCGGAGAGGAAGGACCTCACCGCGCCTATCAAGTAGGGGGGAAAGTTGAGGTGGGACATTTTGTATAGCAGACCGTCATACCACACCCTGTCGAACGCCTGTTGAACGTCGAGGAGGACCATCGCGGTGTGGTGCCTCCTGTTTAGACTGTCGGCTAAGTGTTCAGTGACCCTGAGAAGTTGGTGCACTGTAGAATGTTTGGGTCTGAAACCGTACTGAACGTCGGGGAGAATGTTGTTGGCATTAACGTGCTGGTTCACTCGGGTGAGCAGCACGCTTTCCACGACATTGCTGATGGAAGACAGCAAGCTGATTGGTCTGTAACCAACGGTTTGCCTTGTTTGGGAAGACAGATAACAGTGGCCTCCTTCCAGGCGGCGGGAAAATGATTGAAGCACATGACGGCGTTTGCGATATTCCTGATGGCCACGAGATGTTTCCCTGGAAGTGTTTTTAGCACGCTGTTTCGTATACCGTCTTTATCCAGGGCTTTGCGATTTTTCAGGGTGCGAATAATAGAAGAGATTTCTTTCGGAGATGTAGGAGAGAATTCGGAGTCGATTAGGGGAAGCTGAAGGACCCCGCGTTCCACTTCGGCGTGGACCTCCTCTAATTCGACGAGGCTTCGGTTGGGTGAGCATTGGGCCTGCAGGGAAGTCGCGAAGATCTCTGCTTTGTCGAGGTCAATGAGTATGAGTTGTTTCCTTGAATGAGGGGTGGGTGAGAAGGACGTTTGTGTCGAAGCTTTCCTACTACATTCCAAACGCTGTTGGGATGAGATTCGGCTTCGGCGATAAATTTGTTGAACTGTTTGTCACGGAATTCGGAGACTCGAGAAGTAACGATTTTTTGGATGGCATTAAATTGGGTTTTTATGTCGGGTGACCTATGTCTATGCCAGTGCCTGCGTAGACGGTTTTTGTTGTCGACGAGTTGTTTTAGGTCGTGGGGAAGTTTGAGTTTATGTCGTGGTGCAGAAGTTGTGATCGTAGCGTTTTTAATGGCGTTGTTCAGGTCTTTGTCAGTACTTCGACCGCGTTGTCGAGGTTGGACTGGGATTTGATCGGGCTGCATTTGAAAGAAGAGATCTTGAGATTGTATTGAAGAAGCAGCCAATCGATTCGGTCTACGGTTAGAGGTGTGTTGGGGGGTAAACCGGGAACTTCGAGAAGAATAGGATTGTGGTCTGAAGAAAGAAGTTCTAGAGTCCAGGGGCCTTTCGATAAGGTGACGTTTTTTGTGATGAAAACGTCGAGAATGTCCGGATCGTGGGAGACGCAACCGGGAAAGTCCGTGGGAGCCGGGGGCGCTTCGATATCAAGATTGTGTCGGAGGAGGGTCTTTAAAAGAGAAACACCTGCTGGGTTGTTGTGTTACAACCCCATGAGGTGTGTTTGGCGTTTAAATCGCCGGCTACGATGGTGGGGACGTTGGAGGCGAAAAGAGGAATGATGCAAGATAATTTTCTGTTTCTGGTAGGTGGGGAGTGAAAGGAAATTATTCGAATAGGTGAGAGGGTGGTGTAGATCTCGACACCTACGGCTTCACAGCCGATGTTGTCCGTGGAGACGGCGCGATGGCGAAGACTCCTACGAACAAAAACAGCCACTCCGCCGCCGATGGAGTCGGGACGGTCTCGTCGGTAAGTTACGTAGTTCTGTAGGTAAATACGTTTGTTGGAGTTTAGTCGAGTTTCGGTAATACATGCTACGTCAATTTTCTTGTCGTCTAGTAGTTGTTGAAGTTCGGTCAGTTTGTTCAGAACGCCGTTCGCGTTCCAGTTTAAGAGGTTATTGGTGGGATTGTTATACATTGCGGTGTTGGATTATGACCGCCATGAGGGTCTGCGCGAATTGCGAGACTGCGGCTAGGATGGCGGCCTGAAGGGTGTTGTCCGGAGGATTAGCAATGAGGGTGGGTGTGATTTGTGGACAGGGGGGTGGTGGTACAGTGGTGGTTCTGGGAATGGTTGCTCTTGCGTAAGAGACGTTTGGGCGGGTAGTACTCTTTTGAGTATTTCTGGGAGGTTGAGGTATGGAAGCCGGAACCGTTTTGGTTTGTGCTGTTGGAGCAGCTTTATCTTGGGTTGTCGGGGCAGGTTTCTTTTTAGGTTTCTTTAGTGCACCCTCGGTAGGTGGCGCGATGTTGCCCTTTACAGTTGGCGCAGAAAGGAAGGCCGTCTTTCTTGTCCTTGGTTGGACATGCGGGAGTGGCGTGGTTTTTGCCGCAAAAGGCGCAAACGAAAGTAGCACGACAATAGTTCACCATGTGGAAAAACTTGAGGCAGCGCCGGCATTGTGGAATTTCGGTCGATTTCCGCTTGGCCTCGACTTTGACGCTCAAGCCGCCGATCGAGCTGATGTCAAAAATCGCTTTGGCCTCTGGAGAGGAAGCATCGAGATGAACAGTAATAAGGGGCCAAACCCTGTCACCCCTTGACATGCGGTGAACATGACGAACGGAGGGAATCTTTGTTTGGAGTTTGACGAGGATCTCTTTCTCGGTGAGATCCTCGTTAACGCCGCGAAAGACTACAACCAGCTCACGGTCTTGGTGCAACTGGTGAGTGGAGTATTCCAGTTTTTTCTCATCGAGATGTTTAGTTATACGACGGAAGCTTTCTACCGATTGGGGGTAGACCCTTACACCGTTGGAGGTATTTACAGCACGGCGGATCGGAACGTCGTGGGAGGCGAAAGCCTTGCGGATTTTGGGCCAGCATGTGCTTTTGCCAAGTAAGATTGGCGGCGGACATTTTTCCTTCTTTGCGTCGGATGTTGAGGAATCATCACTGTCTGAATCAGCGGACAGCTCGCTAAATATGTTGGGCGATTTACAGGATAGGGCAGGGGGGGCTGTCATCCATCTGGCAGTCGGAATCGCTGGATAATGGGGATGTGTTAGAGGTCTTACGCCTCTTCTTTTTACGACGGCTCTGAGCCGACTGGCGGGAGGCATCGGACGACGAGGTGGTATCACGCACGTGGAGGATTTCCCCCTTGCTGTGAGTTGAGAGGTCGACCTGCATACTCTCCAGGTATTCGATTTTAGCTTTTAGTTGCAGGACAACAGCCCACAACTGTTCAGTTGTCATACCCTCGGGAGGTGGCGGTATTCCCTCGGGACCCATCTCTTGACGTTTTTATAATATAAAATAAAAAAAAAAAAAAAACCCCACACGATACACGTAAAAAACGTTTGTACTGCGGTGAATTTGTGAACACACGGTTTATACACGTAAAAACGTTTGTATTGCGGTGGATTTATGAACACACACGGCGGACAGACGAACGAACGAACGAACAGACGAACGAACAAACGAACGAACGAGCTAACAAGTTTGCTGCCGGCGCAGAAGACACGTATAACGACGAACGCACGCGCGCCCACGAGGGCGGTATGACGCGGTGTCTAACGGCGGGCGTAACGCAGAGCTACAGTGGTAGTTTGTAAATCACGGCGGACAACGTATCCGAAAGAGAAAACGACTCGGCCGCGTGGCCCTGGTGTTGGGCGCACTTGCCTCGTAGTCGTGTGCAAGATTAATTTGTTGTGATGGTGAAAAAACAGTTAAGCGCTTGAGAAACAAGAATGTTTTAAACAACTGGTGCTTCGGAGGCGTATGCGTAGTCGCAGAGGTAAGGGGTGATCAAATCATGTGATTCTCACAGATTGCCCCTCGATATATATATACAGTTCTTGTTGCGAATCCGTCCCTCCAGTTAGTTGCCACTCCAACGTATTGACGACCAAGAACAGCACCCTTTTTTCTTTCCGGTCTGTCTTCTTTGTATGTTTTTTCCCTATCCAAAACGTCTCTTCCGCTCCTTTATGTGGGCAGGATACCCATCGTATCCTGCCGTCGTCAATGTGCCCCGTCACAAGGTCTCTCGATATAATCCTGTAATTGAAATGTAGTGGTAATGTTTTATTAATTTTTACAATTTTGAATATTTCTGAAGACCAATTGTGTAAATATTCTTTTGTAAGTACACCTTTTTGTGAACGTACTTTATCGTTTATTTTTAATTTAATTTTTCTATTTACGATATTACGCTGTTTTAATTCAACCAATGTCGGATTTTTATCGGCTTGTAAAGGTGACATTCCGATAGTACTATGTTTTGAATAATTGTATTTATCTATTAACATTGGTAATACAAATATACAATTATACGAACCTCTGGCCGTAAACTATCTAAACATTAATGGTTTTAATGTTCGATTAAATCGTTCGACGATACACGCTTTCATAGTACTGTAAGTCGAATATTTCTTAATGTTATATTTCGCCATTAACATATTAAATGTTTTGTTGTAAAATTCTTTGCCATTATCGAGTTGTAAAAACTTCAGCGAGCGATGAATTAATATTTTCGACATTGCATTGGAGACTTCGGTTCCTGTTTTGGATTTGAGCGGCGTAGCCCACACGAATTTAGTGTGTTACGGATTACCCTTAGGTATTCGTTCGCAAATAAATTTAGATCACTGCATGAGTTAAAAGTATTTCAACTATATTTGATGTAAAAAAAACTATTACAATTGTTGATTTAACTGTTTAATATTCTGGAAAAAGGTTCCGAAGTTTCTGTAGGATTTGAAGGTTCAGAATGCTCTGCGTACGAACCAACACTGCCGCACTTGTGTTCATACGTGGCGAGCAGTCCCATCGTCCGGTCTAAAGGTTTTGCTCAGCAAATTTCCCCAGACCGACGGTGGTTCACAAAGAATAATATTGTAGTAAAATTAAAATTGGTATGGAGAGAACTCCAAACAATATCTCTTCACTTAGATATTTAATTTTACTACTTATTCAAGAACACGGGATGATGGGTTCAAGGATTCTTTATACAGCGATATATATTGGTATATTTAAAAATCTCTTACCTAGAGATTGTTTTCTTGATTTTCCTTTTAAATGAATAACAATATAAATGTTTATACTTGAACACACTTTATTTATTTTATTTAGAACATTAAAACACTTTGAATTTCGGGATACTTATATGTTAATTGTGGTTCTGTTGAGCTCTGGCGGGACTCTGTCAAGACGGGTCGAGATAGAGTTGTCCGTCGGCGATATTATTTTAATTGCCCTCCCAAAAGGGCATATGTAAAATGATGATAGCCGCTCTCTTATTCACAAAAGTAATTATATAATTTGATAATGAGTGGCTATCATTACATCCCCCATACTTTTTTTGTTACGTCCTCGTATATAATATATATGACTATGACTTAACGAATATAATATTAACATCTAAATTATGAATATAAATGTTTATTTTTGTATATAATTATAATTTGCTTATGTGCATAAAAATTTAATAATTTGTGTTTAATCTAGTTTTCTTACGTTATATAGAATAAATTCACATTGTGTATCAATATACATTTAATTATATTTGTCTTTGATTTTTTTTGTATTAAATAATAGTAATGATGATTAATTTCATACTATATTATAATTAAATGGGTTTATATAGAACAGTTTTTATTAGTTGAGTGTGGTTGTTTTTGCCTGTTTACAAAGTGTTTTGTATTATGTAATTGAATGTATTGGGTTGGGTTTTCATCGTGATTTATTAATGATTGCTGTTTTTTGTACGCATTGTGCATTATATAATGAGTGATGCTGGAAAAAATTCCGGCAACTAATGCTCCATCCAAAAGTTTGATATAATAATGAGATGTTTAAACCCGTGTTTATGCATGTTAGAATTATTCGCCAGATAAAAAATATTCCCAATAATCCAGAAATAAATTCGCCGAAGACCGTGAACCAACCCCACATTTTTTTTAGTTTATTATCTACCATTTTGCTGATGGCATTTTCGTCGACTAGTGAATTTAAATTTAGTCTCTGTTCTGTTATTGACATCCCCATGGTTTGTCTTGCCAGATTTTTTTGAGATGCTTCTATCTCTTATGGTAAAATTAAATATTGTTGGAATGCTTTCTAGGTGTCATATGTGTATTTTCCTGCCGTCATTAAATTTTCTGGACTTTTATAAGTCCAAGTCCATTTTGTTGATGGCTTAAGGGTCTGAGGTCTCTTAACTTCATTTATTTTGGATGTAACCGTAAACCAATCTCCGTCTAATGAAAATGCAGCTGGTAATAGATGATTACAATCTATTTCTGTCCCATATTTTTGTAAAGTTCTTGTCTTTGGTGCCATGAAATATGATTGATTATTGTATGTGACTGGTATATTACATGCATATTTTCGTTTTATACCTTGAAGGGCGAATACTATGTTGTCAGATTCAACTAGGTAAGTCAGTTGATTTTTGTTATTATTTGATATGATTAACGATGCCGGTCCGTCATATAACATTGTGAATTCATGAATGTCACAATTGTATGAATTAACATCCCATATTATTTCGCCTTTGTACGCATCTATACCATATTGATCTGATAATTTTAATGAAGTGCCAGTAGGAAGTATAAGAGTGTTTTCTCTATTGTTGACTATTGCCATTCCTGTAGTTAGTAAGATTTTGAAATTAGCTTGCACTATAACATCTTGCCAGGTGCCTTTTTCTGACGTGAATGTTGTGCCTTTGCAGTTTCCATGTCTATCTATGAATCCCGCTACTGAGGTGGAGAAGATTCTAGTTTCGTTTATTTTTATCCCTGTGATAAATCCTCCAAGTGGAAGATGGTAGGTTAATCTTTGGTGTATTTCTGAACATCGAGCACTGCCTAATTCAGATATTTCTGTAAAGAAGCCATTTTCTACCATTTGTGCATCTTCTAATATTGAGCATCGGGATACTAAATAATTTGTTATTATTGAACAAGATTTATAAAGTATTGAGTATGTATCTGTTTTCTGTAATAATTGTATTCTCTGAATGGGTTCCATATTGAATGTGGGTAATATGTCACAAAAGTCTACGTTGAGGCTGTTGAAAGCTGTTATGTTGATTTTAGGTCCGCCACAGTCATATGCAATAAATCCTAGTGCTTGATGTAGAAGTGTGAATGTGATTATTGGTGTAAAGTACATTCTGAAATGGCTAGATTACAATATATATTTTATATTGTAGTATATAATGTTTTGTGATATAATTAAAATTTTTTTTTTTGAATATTTATTATGATATAATATACAAATGTTTGCTATAAATATAATGTTATTGGGAATTAATTATAATAATGTGGAATAAGAGAGAGAAAATCTAGTACATATATATATATGTATATACATACATAATACTACTTAACTAAATAGGACTAAATAAAATTCTTAATATTCTTCATTAATTTCTTAATTCATTAACTTATGCTAATATTTTTTTTTTTTTTTTTACATACATTAAAATGCAATATTTATTAACTTAAAATGAAATA
The DNA here is from genome assembly GCA_019022885.1 of Schlechtendalia chinensis. Classification (NCBI taxonomy): domain Eukaryota; kingdom Metazoa; phylum Arthropoda; class Insecta; order Hemiptera; family Aphididae; genus Schlechtendalia; species Schlechtendalia chinensis. The sequence goes on from JAFHKX010000014.1 coordinate 2,103,460, forward strand.
AATTAAAATCTTTATAATGTGTGAATAAATAATACAAACATATTATATAGTATTACCTGTCATTAAAAATGAAATTAAATAGTGTATTAAAAATAAGTATGTTGGCATGTGCTTGTTGATACCTAAGAACTTATTTATGTTAAAATAAATGTGTATATGAATGCATAAAAAAAAATATTATATAAAATAGAAAACTTACAGTTAATAATTGTAATTATATATCATAATTACAACTTCTTATATAGATTATTTATATATTTATTCGTTTATTGCACATTCTTATGTTGATTATTTATTTATTTTATAGTGCTATTTTTTATAATTATACCTGTGTGTATGGTTTTTTTTTTTTTTTTTTTTTTTATCTATGAACATATGGTTTCATTCTTCTGACGTGAATTATGTCGTCAATTATTTAATTATTTAATGTTAACTGGACTTTGTAATTTAGATCATTAATTTTGTCTATTATTTTGAATGGGTCTTTATATTTAGATGCGAGTTTGGGAAACTTGCCTAATTCATTAAATGGAAATTTTATTAATACAAGGTCTTCTGGTTTAAATGTGATTAAGCGATGTTTTTTGTCGTGATATTTTTTTTGTGAATTTTATGCAGTTTTTATTAAATTTGGAATTCTATCTCTTAATTGGTTTAATTCAACCAGCGATTGTTGTATATCAAAAGGAATATTATTTGGAATTATTTTGTTATCTATTGGAAAATATGGTTCAAAACCATGCATTAAGTAAAACGGGCTATATTTTGTACTAGTTTGTGGAGTGGCATTGTAACTTAATGTGACGTATGGTAGATAGTATGACCATCTTGATTGGTTACTATCCTCAATGTAATTTTTTAAAGAGTTACATAATACGTCATTTATTTTTTCGACAAAACCTTGTGTTTGTGGAGAGTAACTCGTTGATAATACTTGTTTTATACCAAGATTTTCACATATTTCATTTACTAATTGGTTTTTAAAGTGAGTACCTCTGTCGGATGAAAATTGTCGAAAACAACCCCATTGCGATATAATTTGAATTATAAAGTTAATAGTTGCTTGGGCATTTGCTGATTTTACTGCTTTAGTAAATATAAATTTCGTATTATTACATGCCACTACCAAAACATATTTTTTATTATTACTAGGTGTTAGTGGTCCTAAATAATCGAACGTTAATTTATCTAAAGGTCTGTTTGAGAGGACTATTGGTTGTAATTGACCTATAGGTTTTCCGTTGATTCTTTTATTAATCTGACAATTATGACATGATTTAATATAATGCGTTGTATCTTTAATTAAAGTATGCCAATAATATTTATTCTGTATTTTATGAATAGTTCGTGTTACCCCTGTATGACCTCCAATGGGTGATTCATGGTAAGATTTTAATATTTTTTCTATTAGAGATTGTGGAACTACTAATGTGTAATTGACGTTATTCGATGATTGATAATGTTTATAATATAATATGTCATTTAAAATTAAAAATTGTCTCGATTTTCTTTGTATATTAACTGGGATTTTATCGATTTCTGTATTATTAATTGCCTGTATAATTTGTGAACAAAATTGATCATTATTTTGTTGAGTTTTTATATCTTTTAGGTCGATATTTATATTATCATTGTCGTATTTAAGGTCAATTTTATTAATGGGATTTCTCGAAAGGGCGTCAGCTATTTTGTTTTCTTTTCCTTTTTTTGTATACGATTTCAAAATCAAAATCTAATAATTTAAGAGTTAAACGAGCTATTCTGGCCGATGGTATTTTTAAATTTTCATAATACTGTAAACTGATATTGTCGCAAAAGACAATAAAGTGTATTCCCCATGGTTACGCTTATCAAAGGAATTGTGTCTGTCGTTATCTCACTTTCGTGACAGTCGGGGGATAACGACGTTTGACGGGCTAAACCGGTCGCAGTGCGTCAGACGCGGTCGCCTCGAAAAGAAGTTAAAATAATTACGTTTGGAAATAATAAAACTGTGAACATACATTTGTGCTATCGTATAATTCTTTTACGTATTTAAACCTATAACCCTGCGGAACTTCCGAATCAGTATCTCGTGTCGCAACAAATTGGTCCTTCGGCCGAGGATGTTCTAAGGTGGTTATTTGGTGTTCGTGTGATAATACGAGTAGTATAATATCGCGTGCATTGCAATTCGTGCATGCACATATCGTAATCGTTTAAATAGTTTAATTCGTTTAAATAAAATAAATAATTATTTCTGTCGACTTACAACCGGCAGTAGTAGTTATACGTTCAGTATATGAAAAAATTCGAAATATACATCGTTAGAAGGTAAGAGATTCTTCAAACTTATATTACGCAAAATCCGACGTTTTTGAAATACTCGTTCATTAGGAATTTCCAAGTTTAAAATTATAACGTATAGGTTTATATAATAAACATTGTAAAGACAAAATCGGTCTGAGAGGTCAAAGATTATAGTTAATTGGATTGAAATCGTATCGGCGTTTTTCTATTGTAAAGATTGTACGGACTTCAAAAATGGCTGAACGGGCGAATTTAATTAAACGACGAAGTCAACTCAAAGCAGCCGTTACGAGGTTTCAAACATACGTACTGGGAGAAAACGTGGATTTAATACAACTTGGCATTAGAATAGGAAAGATCGAGGACGTATGGAACGAGTTTGAGCAAGTTCAATCGGCAATAGAAATGGCAGACGATGAAGATGTAGAAGAGCAAATAAAATATCGAGACGACTTCGAAAATTTATTTTAAAGCGATGGCGTACGCCAGAAAAACGTTATTGTCGAGCGAAAAGGGTAGCATCATGAGCGTCCAAAACGATTCGGAACAAAAATGTGATAATATCACATCGAATAGAATATCCGCAGTACCAGTTAAACTTGCAGCTTTGAATGTTCCGGTTTTCAACGGAAATTACCGGGAGTGGTCTTCTTTTTTTGATACTTTTTCAGCTATGATTCATACCAACAAAGATTTATCGTCAATCCAAAAATTCTTTTATTTACGTTCAGCGTTGGCAGAGGATGCATTGAACTGCATAAAGTGTTTAGAAACTACGGAAAAGAATTACGAAGTGGCGTGGAAAATATTAGTTAACCGATACAATAACCCAAAGATTTTAGTGCAAACACATGTAAAGGCGATTTTCGACCTGTATCCTTTGAACAACGATTCGGCAATAAAATTACGTAATTTTACTGACACGCTTTCCGGTCACATGCGAGCGTTAGAAACGCTAGGACAGAAGCCAACTGAGTGGGGTCCTCTTCTAGTTCATTTAATATTAACGAAACTGGATAAAAATAATTTAAGTGAATGGGAAAGCAGTACGAGTAATGAAGAAATACCGTCAATTGACGACTTGACGCGGTTTTTGGAAAAACGTTTCAAGATATTAGAAGCCATAGAAACGGCAAAAATAATTAATACACGACCAACAGGAGCAATAGTTCAAAATAGAAACTATCAAAATAATCGTTCTTCATCATTCGTCGTTTCTTCTGGTATAAAATGTTATTTGTGTGCGTTGCCACATACTATTTATCGGTGTCCTACGTTCATATCATTAGCGGTAGTCGATAGAATGAAAAAGGTAGTAGAATTAAAGTTATGCCGAATTTGTTTGCGAAAACACCCGGATAAACAATGCAGTAGTAGACCTTGCGTAAAATGTTCAAGGTCGCATAATATTTTATTACATTTTCCACCAAGAAATGCAACGGAAAAAGGTGTTCACAACTACACGGCGAACGAAGATAATGCAACGGAACAAAATATAGAATCGCCGTCCACTACGAATTCATCGATAAGCACACACGTATCTTCTTATAATGTGTGGAAACAAGTATTATTAGCAACAGCGATAGTGAATGTACGAAACGATCGCGATATTGGTGATTCCCAGCGTTGTCGTATGTTGTTAGACTCTGGATCGCAATGCAATTTAATTACTGAAAATATGGTGCAAAATCTAAGGTTAAAGAAAAAACGTATACATCATAGTGTAATGGGTATAGGTAATATACCACAAACGATTACATCGTCCGTAACAGTATCAGTAAGATCGTTGTATAATCAGTTTAAATTATCTATTGTGTGTTTGGTCGTACCAAAAATTACGGGTTTGATGCCATCGAAAATAATCGAAAATAAAAATTGTATCGTTCTCGAAAAAATAAATTTGGCTGATGCGTCGTTTAAAGTTCCGCAAAAAATTGACTTGCTGTTAGGAGCTAGTCATTTTTTCCAATCTTTACGTTCGGGTCAATTAAAACAAACCGATTCGGGACCGATATTTCAAAACACCGAATTTGGATGGGTAGTGTCTGGATCCATAGATAAAGAAGTATCGTTTACAGATCGCCCTATAAGTTCAGTGTATTACATATCGGAAGAAGAAAATATGTCACGTTTGGAGGACGCGGTTGCGAAGTTTTGGCGTCTCGAAGAATATGAATCAAAAACTACATTGACATTAGAAGAAAAATCTTGTAAAGACCATTTCTTTCGCACGGTAATGCGAGATGAAACTGGACGTTTTACCGTGCAATTTCCATTTAAAGAAAACGTGTTAAAATTAGGTTGTTCTTATGACATTGCTATGCGACGTTTCTTATCATTGGAAAAGCGATTTCAAAACGATCCCAAATTAAAATTAGAATATACCAAGTTTATGGAAGAATACGAAAGCTTGAACCATATGGAAAGAATTAATGAGACGAAATTAGAAAGTGCAGGTAAGATGTGTTATTTACCACACCACGCTGTACGAAATGAAAATAGCACGACAACGAAGTTGCGGGTAGTGTTTGATGCGTCTTGTAAGACGGAATCAGGTTTCAGTCTGAATAATATTTTATTAAAAGGTCCGGTCATTCAAGACGAGTTTATATATATATTATCACGTTTCCGTACGTACAGAATCGCTTTTACTGCAGATATCAAAAAGATGTATCGTCAAATATGGTTATCTGAGCGACATCGTGATTTTCAACGAATTTTATGGCGTAAAAATATGACCGAGCCAATTCAGATTTTCAGACTTAAGACGATAACATATGGATGTGTACCGGCGTCTTTCTTAGCAACGGCCTGTTTGGAAAAATTATCATTTGATGAATCCGATAAATATCCAGAAGCATGCGAGTCCATTCGAACTAATTTTTACATGGACGATTACCTTGGTGGTGCGATGAATAAAGACGATGCCATTAATTTACGTACAGGTCTTATCTCGACATTGAAACGAGCGGGACTAGAACTCGATAAATGGTCGGCTAACGATCCCGACTTAATCAGTGATTACAAAAATCATAAATCAATCGATAATGAGAAAACCGATAATATTAAGGATTTATGTGCAAACAATAAGGTAACAAAAATACTCGGACTGCTTTGGAACGCCAACACCGATGTATTTCAGTTTCAAGTGGGAGAATATACAGATGACATCGCGTTAATGAAAAGAAAAATGTTATCGGATATTAGTACTATTTTCGACCCACTAGGATTGTTGGGACCAGTTATTGTTCCTGCCAAAATAATGATGCAGAATCTTTGGCACGTGAAAGTAGGATGGGATTTCGTTGGAGCAAACCGACATCTAAAAGAAGTTTATGAGCTATTTCGGTCTGAAGAACATCAGAATATCGTACAACGGCAGTTATCTCAAGAGGGCATTGAGTGGCGTTTTGTCCCACCCCGATCGCCGCATTTCGGTGGGCTGTGGGAATCGGCCGTAAAGTCTATGAAGAGTTTAATTTATAAAGTTTTAGGTGAATCTCATTTATATTACGAAGAGTTATGTACGATACTTACGCGCGCTGAAACTTACCTAAATTCTCGCTCTTTAACTGAGATGTCTACTGATCCTTCCGATTTAACCTACCTTAGTCCTGGACATTTTCTCATCGGGGAATCTCTTTTGGCAACACCCGAACGAGACGAAAATACAATGCCTGTTAATCGATTAGATCGATGGCGTAGAGTTCGCCATTTTTCGCAAATGTTGTGGAAACGTTGGAGTCAGGAGTACCTGAATCAATTGCAAGAAAGAAAAAAATGAGCTGCTGAAAAGGGACCGAAATTGAAAGTAGGAACAATCGTTATTATTCGTGAAGAGAACATGCCGTCATTGCGTTGGAAAATTGGTCGAATAATGTCAGTCAATCGTGGTGCTGATGGTGTCATTCGATCCGCAGTAATCAAAACTAGTGTCGGAGAATGTACTCGAGCGGTACGAAATTTGGGTCCATTACCATTCGAGAATAATTTCGAATAATCTTTATTAAGTTTTATATATTTTCCTGTACTAATTCTTATAAGATATGTTACTTATATTGTATTTGTTGTTTTATTTATATAGCGAGCATTATTATTATTATGATTATTATTATTGTTATTTACTTTTCTTATGTTTATATATGCTTTTTCGTATTTATATTTTATAATAACTTATATGTATTAATTTATTCTCTTAGTGTTTAGTTGAAAAAATAAATTGTTTCAAGGCGCGCGACTTTGGTTACGCTTATCAAAGGAATTGTGTCTGTCGTTATCTCACTTTCGTGACAGTCGGGGGATAACGACGTTTGACGGGCTAAACCGGTCGCAGTGCGTCAGACGCGGTCGCCTCGAAAAGAAGTTAAAATAATTACGTTTGGAAATAATAAAACTGTGAACATACATTTGTGCTATCGTATAATTCTTTTACGTATTTAAACCTATAACCCTGCGGAACTTCCGAATCAGTATCTCGTGTCGCAACATCCCATAAATATTCCCGGAAATATGTTATTCCAAAGCATAACCCTAATAGTTCTAAGGTGGTCGAAGAATATGTTTTTTCGTTATTTAATAATTTTCTTGATGCGTATCCAATTGGATGTAAAACATTGTTGTCATCCGGTTGTTCAAGATATGCGCCTAAACCCCTTAGTGATGCGTCAGTTGTTAAAAATACTTTTTTATTGTCATCGAAATGTTTGAGTAAAGGTTCTGATGTTAAATTTTGCTTTAATGTGTTAAAAGATTTTTCATGATTTTCTTGCCAGTCGATTTTGTTGTCACCTTTTGTTAAATCTGTTAGGGGATTTGCTATTTTTACAAAATCTTTAATATGTCTTCTATAGTAAGAACACATTCCTAAAAATGATCGTACATCTTTTTGTGTTTTAGGTTGTTTAAATTCAGTTATAGCTTTAATATTGTTGTTTAATGGTTTAATACCTTCTTGTGAAATAATATGGCCAAGTAATTCTATTTTGTTGTTGAAAAAATGACATTTAGATGTTTTTAGAGAAAAATTCATTGATTCAAATATTTTAAATGCTTCTTTTAAATTTTTTAAGGCTTCATCAAAATTTCTGCCATAAAAGGCGAGATCATCTATATAAATGATTATAGATTTGTATAATAGTGCAGAAAATGCTTCATTTAATGTTCTTTAAAAATTGCGCTACTATTTTTAAATCCTTGGGGCAATCTAGTAAATGTCATTAACCCATGAACAGATGTAAAAGCTAGTTTGTGTTGATCTTCTTCTTTGACAGGGAGTTGAAAAAAACCACTGTTTAAATCTAATGATGTAAAATATTTTGATCCTTCCAAAGCTCTTAATAAATCATTAGTTCTGGGTAAAGGATATTGGTCTGTTTCGACTCTTTCATTTAATTCTTTGTAAGATACTACTAGTCTATATGAACCCTTTTCTTTCTTTTTTACTAAAAATGCAGGTGCAACAAATTTTGATATTATTGGTCGAACGATGTTTGCTTTATTTAATTTGTCTAGTTGTGCTTTAAGTTCGTCTCTTTGTTGTGGAGATACTCTATGAGGAGCATGAAATTTTGGGTCTTTATAGTTTGGTTTCATTTTTATTTCACATGGTTTTATATTGGCTGGTTTTATATTAGATGTATCTGATGTAAATAAATGTATAAATTCTTTTAATAATTTTATAACTTGCTCGTGTTTTATTACGTTTAATTCATTTGATATTTTAATTGGAGTGCCTTCATTGTCATATATTATTTCTTTATTATTTGTCTGGTAATAATCATTTGTAATTGTCTTGTTAATATTATCTATGTGTTTAATGCGATTCTCACTGGTGATATTTGAATAATTTTTATTTTTGGTTGGTTTGCTTATTGTTTGATATTTTCTATTTATCTTTGTAATAATTTCTTTTAATGGTGTTATTTCATTTATTTCGAAATAATTATTTGGTGTTTTAAGTGATGGTTTTGTTGATTTAGTTCCTGGAACCCAGTGTGTGTTTTCGTTTGTGTTATAAAGAATAATTGGAGGTCTTTTAATATTAATGTCACGATAAATTAGAGCTGTTTTAGTTTTTTCATTAAATATATAAGTGTCGTGATTGTAGTATCTAGCAATAGAAGCCAATTCATTATCTGACCACCAATAGCCTGGAAGAGCAGATAATTGTAGTAATTCTAAGAGTTGACCTATAGAAGTTATTTTCTTTTCTTTGTTATCATTTAATGCGTTACATATGGTATAAAGACCATAGTAGTCTCCAGGAACATTCTCGCCTGGTTTATAATTATTGAAAATTGAATGTATTTCATTGTCGTTATTATTTTCGACATTATTTGTACTATAATTATTAGGGATTAATTTTGTTTCTTCATTTTTTTTATCATTGATGTTATTTAGATTTTTAATTATTTTCTGAAAATGGTAATGATCGTGTATTAAATTATTAACTTTTTCGTGTTCTTGTGTTTTCCAATTATCTGTTATATTATCTATTGATTTATGACAAATAAGTAATTCTATATTAGAGTTTTGAAATTCGGAATATATTAATTGTTTTATAATTGCCCAATTTTGTTTGTCTAATCCCGCTGCTATAGTTGGGATTGCAATTTTATAATCATGACATTTATTCATAGATTTTTTTAAATTTTGGAGAGCGATTTTTATATTTCTATGTGTTGGTTTATGAAAGAATTTTTCTTTTGTTATTAAATAATAATTTGTTCTATTTCCTATATTTATTGGAATAGCTTCGCCTATTCTTGGTTTTAGTTTGTCTAATTGAGGTGATGCGTCTCCAAATTTATTTTTTATATATGCTGCTAAACCTTTGTTCATTTTAAAGTCTGCGGATATACAATGAGCTATTGAGTAGTCATGGCTTGTTTGAAAAATATCTTTTACTTCTTCTTTTATGTTATTTATATTGTTATTATTGTAGGCGTTATGCGTTTTTATTATGATTGTACTGTTATTTGTTTTATTATTGTTAATTTTATTTAATGTTAGTGTGTTATTTTTGAAATCTATCGTTGCATTATGTTGATATAAAAATGTGTTACCAATTATGATGTGACAAGATAAATTTTCTATGACATATGCTTTTATTTCGAATTCATGCGAGTTTATATTTATTTTTATAATAATTGAACCATATAAAGTAAAAGGTTTATTATTTGGGCCTGTTAAAATAATAGGTTCTTTTTTTAATTTACTATTAGGGGGCATTAATGTGTGTCTTATGCAACATATGTTTGCTCCTGTGTCTATTGTTATTGGAACTGTAATGTTATTTAATGTAGCTTTAATATATAGTGGTTCAGTTATATTATTTATTTTATAATTATATTTTGGCGTTTCTGAAGATAAAGGTGAAAATCTATCAGTTTGTTTTAACCTAGAAATTAGTTTTTTGAATTTGTATACATAGAACGGCATGTTTTCGCTGAGTGTCCTATTTTTTCACAAATTTGACATCTTATGAATTTATTTTTAAAGTAGCAATTTTCGGTATTATGATTGTTTCGGTAACATATTTGGCATTGTAGTGATTGTTTGTTATTTTTATTTCGAAAACATGTCTCTGTAGTGTGATTGTTAAGAAAACAAGTTTCACATTTCTGTCCTTTATTATATATTTGATTAAAATTATTTTGTTTGGGTAAATTAGAAAATGTAGAAAATTTGTTTTGATTGTTTTTTGATTTTCCTGATTGTAATAAAGTTTCTAAAGTTTTATTTAATTTTTCATTATTTTCATTAGATATTTTTATTTGTTTATCAAATTGTTCTGTGATTTTATTTATTTGGTCATGTATAATTGTATTTTTTATGTCTATTGGTGATTGTATTGCTTCTCCTGTTACCATGAATTCTACCATTTCGTATTTTCGAATATTGTCTTTCAGTTGTTTCAGTGTGAAGTTATCCATCATGCCTATATATCTGGTAATGGTTGGTCTTAATCCTTTAATTATATAACGAACTATTTCCTCTTGGGACATGTTAGAGTCTAAACGCTTACATAAGGATTCTGTTTCATTTATAAATGCTGTTATAGGTTCGTCATCCAATTGTTTGCGTTTTTCTAATAAAGTGCGAAGCATAGGTTTTTGTGTTATTGGTTCAAATTCAAGACGAAGTTTTTGTTCGAATTCTGGCCACTTAATATTAATTGTTGAATCGGTTTCTATATTGTCATAAAATGTAAGGGCAGATTCTTCTAAAAATGGCGGTATAAATTGAATTTTTTGTTCCTCAGTCCAGTTATTTATAGGGGCTGCTCTGTGAAATTGTTTTAGAAAAATGTCAATGTTTTCTGAGATAGATCCTGAAAACGTTCCAGGTTTGAAATATGGAGTTTTTGTTTTTATTTTTATTGGATTGTTTTGTAAAATTTGTTTATTTTGATTTTCGTGAGTGATAAAGTCAGATGGTATAGATTCACCGTTTAAGTATTGTATTAATCTTGTTTTAAGTTCAGGTAATGTACCAGTATTAATTAGACCGCGTTTATGTAATTCGATTTCTAAATCTGTTTTATTTAATTTGCTTATTGTGTTTGAGAATGATTCAAAAATTGGATTAATAGGGCAATCCTTTATTTTAGACATTTATTTGTATGTGATATTTATATATTTTTATGAATTATTTTTATTATTATTTTTTTAATTTTTTTTTTATTATGATAAATGTGATTATATTTAAATAATGTTAATGGTATTTTTTACTTATTATAATATATAATATATATATACTGCTGTATAAGAACCTCAAATTCAGTAATATAGTGAAATGAGCTTTATAGTTGGGCGCCACTTTGTAGTAAAATTAAAATTGGTGTGGAGAGAACTCCAAACAATATTTCTTCACTTAGATATTTAATTTTACTACTTATTTAAGAACACGGGATGATGGGTTCAAGGATTCTTTATACAGCGATTTATATTGGTATATTTAAAAATCTCTTACCTAGAGATTGTTTTCTTGATTTTCCTTTTAAATGAATAACAATATAAATGTTTATACTTGAACACACTTTATTTATTTTATTTAGAACATTAAAACACTTTGAATTTCGGGATACTTATATGTTGATTGTGGTTCTGTTGAGCTCTGGCGGGACTCTGTCAAGACGGGTCGTGATAGAGTTGTCCGTCGGCGATATTATTTTAATTGCCCTCCCAAAAGGGCATATGTAAAATGATGATAGCCGCTCTCTTATTCACAAAAGTAATTATATAATTTGATAATGAGTGGCTATCATTACAATATATCAAATAAAAAATATACGTAAACATGAAATTGCGGGTATTGGCGATACAATGAACTCGTGATAAATACAACGGTTGTATTTAACCACGTTGGTGTACACGACAATGTGTTGATAAAAAAAAATAATTGTTTAAAATTCCAAATAATAATAATAATAATAAAAAAAAAATGAATATTTAGATTAGAACACTATAGATCATTGTTTGTGTAACTTGATAGCCGAACGTACGCCGGTTTATTTAATTGCGTATTGTTTAATAATTTTACGATTATGATATGTATACTTTTAAAATAAAAATATAATATACTGCGACAATGCGACAATGCGACAAATTGATGACTGCAGGATAACTCAAATCGAGTATCATTCATTTTTACCGTATTCAACATCGGCACTGTCTAATAACGATGAAGTATGTATCCCATTACATAACTTGGAATCGTATACTATCCCGTGTGATAGTTATATCTATATCGAAGGAATGATTGACAAACCTGCTGGTTTGGTGGAATACGTTCGTTTTATAAACAATGGTTTGACATTTCTTTTTTTCGAAATGAAATACGAAATAAACGGTATTCAAATTCAAAAAGTCGTGAACCCTGGTATAACTTCAACATTAAAAGGCTATTGCTCGTATAATAAAACGGATATTATCTCACGTTGCAACTCTGCTTGGGATGATGACTTTGATAATGCAAATCGAGATTTTATTGAATCAAACACATTCAATGGTTGTATTAACCTTACAGACGTGTTTGGATTTTGCGAGGATTACAAACGTATATTAATTAACTGTAATCAACAACTTACTATGAACAGGTTGAGACGTTCCGCTACTTCCGGTCGGATCGCTCGGTAGCGAGTACTTTTTAATGTAGGGTGAGAAACTGGTGGTGAGATCTTTGGACACGCACCGGATTTTGTTACTGAAGAAATAATCGTTCAGGAAACATAAACAAATAAAAATAAATAAAGACGAAATAGAATTCAAAAAATATCATTTATTAAGGTAATTACGGAGAAAAGCTCGGGTTGGCGTAAAAACTCCGCGAGAAAAGAAATCACAAAAAAAACCACAAAATAGAAAAATAGAAACTAGAACATAAAAAATGAAACTTATTGTTTTATTTTATTATATCCAAATAAAACCTCCAGAGGGAGTGTCCCACGCTCGTAGACGGGCACAACAAATTAGAATCTTCTTCCCAATATTATGTTGATACAAAAATTTATTAGAAAAAATCACACATAGAAGAAAAAGGAAAAATACGTGGATCATGTAGAATTCAATAGATAACAAAAAGAAAAACAAGCATAGAAAAATTGTACCGACCAAATATTAAATCACACTACTTACCCCCGCCCATGGTGCTCTCACCCGTCGGCGAGCATCGCCGCGGGGACGGAAAAAGTGTCTACTCCATGGACATGGTAATTCTGTATAAAAAAAAAGAAAGAAAGACACTCCGGAGCAGAGGTGCAAAAGAAACTCTAGGACTATTTCTACATTATTAAATCGGCCGATACATTATATATTTTAATTAATGTCGATAATGACTGTACGTCGACCGGTGACAGCAGAGGCGGGCGCACAGTTATCATGACGTGTTCGCGATCATGGCACGGTGCAGGCTTCATCTATGTGTATATTTAAATTTTATTTTATTTGGACGTTACAAGGTCGTCGTTGGATATTAACGCTGTAAAATTATTTAAAACCGATAATACTATCGAAACCGATATATCAAAAGTAAAAAACATCAAAGTAAATATTTCTAAAATATTATGGAGAATGCCTATGGTTAAAGTCAGCGATAGAGAAAAAATTACGCTTTTAAAAGTGTTAAACAGTCATAAGCCCGTTACGTGTGCATTTAGAACATGGGAACTGTGTGAATACCCGGTTTTGCCTAATAACACCACACACTCGTGGAAAGTAAAAACATCCAACAAATTAGAAAAACCGCAATATGTCGTTATAGGATTTCAGACTAATAGAAAACATAGTGCTGTAAATTCCATATCATCTTTCGACGACTGCAAGATTATAAATTTAAAGGTTTACTTGAATTCCGACGTGTATCCCTACGAAGATTTTCAATGTGATTTCACAAAGAATAAAATAGCTACATTATACAGAGCTTATACAGAGTTTCAAAAGTCATACTACGGTAATGATAATGTCACACCTTTACTGAACAGATCCAATTTCAAAAAATACGCTCCAATCATTATTGTCGATATGAGTAGACAAAACGACAACGTTAAGATATCCACCGTGGACCTAAGGATTGAATTCGAGGCGTATGAAACGTTTGCAGATGCAACATCAGCATATTGTTTAATCATACACGATCAAATTATAACTTACAACCCTTTCAACGGGGAAGTAAGGATTTTGTAAATAATTATTGTATTTTCCTCTATTGTTTTTGAAAAATCGCAGTTTTTACACTGGCGATTTTCTTTAAATGTCGGATAATAAGTAAATAATTTTTGTAATAAATAATTTAATTTACATTAAAACAATTATAGCTAATTTACCAACGAATGGAATGGATTTTCTGCAAGATGTTTTGAATAATAGATTCTCAAATGAAATTAAAAAATGTGAAATGTGTAATGAGTTATCAGTTAATAGCACGTACATATTTAAAAATCAGTTATTTATAGAAGTATGTGCACCTTCTTATAATCATCAGAAAAAATTTCTACACTTTCATATATCTGTGATCTTATCTACAATACCACACAAGATAGAAATGATAAACAAAACATATACATTACGTGGAGCTATAAGCTTTTTAGCTCCAATTCCAAAAACTACAGAAGCTATCGGACATTATGTTAGCTACTGTTGGAGAGAATTAAGTGATACGTGGGAAAGATATGACGATTTGCAAAGATATACACGAACAGTACGGCCTTCAACAATCGCAGAAGCATGTCAATTTTTATTATATACAGTGTAGTTTTATCTTTTTCTTATTTAAGTTTATAATAATATGAACAATATCATTATTATTATTTTTGTAGTATTAAAATATTATAATAATAAAACACATTTATTTTATAAATCATCTTCTGAAGTCACCTCACCTCACTGTGTTTAATCCGTCATACATTCAGGGGCGTATTTAAGGGGAGATTATGGGGGCTTAGCCCCCCCACAGACTTACATTAGCCCCTCCCCCCAATCGACTATTTCTCTATTTGTAATATATTACCTATAATATTATAATACTTAACACTTTTGGGGATTTAGGCTTTAGCCCACCTTGTATTACTCCTTTAAATACGCCCCTACATACATTGCCAGAAGAGTTAAAATCCGCAAGGCACTCTTCTTGACAATCACAAGTTACAATGCAAAGAGTGAGGTAAGTGAACCTTATATATATTGCATCCAAGTTAATTATTTCAACACAAGTACCATGATTCTCGTTCTCACGATCTCGGACGTCTCCTAGTTGTTAATAAAAGTAAATTACTTACCATATTTTTTTTTCTTTAGCACCCCCAACTGAATTTTAAAATAGGTCCAAAAATAATGAAGCACTAACGAAAATTGTTAGTGCACTAGCGTGCACTAACGAAGCACTAACAATTGACACCATTCTGGCCCTTTTACTCAAATGGGGGGTGCTAGCATGTCGCTGACACCCCCCACTTGGATTTTTGAATAAGTCCAAAAATAATGAAGCACTAACGAAAATTGTTAGTGCACTAGCGTGCACTAACGATTGGCGCATTTCTGGCCATTTTACTCAAATGGGGGGTGCTGGCGACATGGACCTCTATACGACAGCCCACTACTCCGAGTTCAGATATCAGTGGACCCGGTAGAACTTGTTTTAATTGTGGTTCGAAGTCCCATATTGCGTCGTCGTGCATGAAACCACGAATTAAGAAGGGTGCATGTTACCAGTGTGGATCAATTACACACCAACGTTCAAAATGTCCAGATTCGGGACGTATGATACCAAAGCAAGGGGAGACATCAGAAAGGAGCACAATGGCCAAAGATGAGACCAGAGTGATGAATGTGATTTCGGAACGGC
Source organism: Schlechtendalia chinensis (assembly GCA_019022885.1). Lineage (NCBI taxonomy): Eukaryota > Metazoa > Arthropoda > Insecta > Hemiptera > Aphididae > Schlechtendalia > Schlechtendalia chinensis. The sequence continues at coordinate 2,119,090 of JAFHKX010000014.1, forward strand.
CGAATTTGTACCAGAACCATACAAAGTGACCTGTACGTGCAATTTTCCCGTGGATCCAGACACATTGTGCGGAATTACGTTTGTCGCGATCATCGATACTGGAAGTCCAATTAGTATAATGAAACGTGAGTTATTACCTAGTAATTTTGATGTTATCAAACCATTAGAAGATGATTGTATTTTTTCCGGTATAAATGGAACCAAATTAGAATTGTTATGTATTTTTGAAGCCGAATTTATGGTCAACGGTTGTAGAGTCGACTTACGTTTTTATGTGGTACCAGGAAACACTATGGTAGTGAATGCTATTTTAGGAAGAGACTTTATTACTAAACCAAGTGTAAGTTTATGCTTCGAGAATGGTGCTATAAAACTTAATGTAGCGGATGATCGTGGTCAAATGAATGGAACTACAGACAATCTTCATCAAGTTTTATGTGTGAATTATAAATACGAGTTTGAGAGTGTGAAAGAAACGTTAAATATTAATCCAAAAGTAGAATTTGCGTCTAGAAATGAATTGATAGATTTATATAAGAACGAGTATGTTTTAGGTGAACGGTGTTCTCAAGTTAATATTGATCTTAATTTAGAGATGAGACTAGTACTAAAACACGACCAACCAATCTCCTACCGAGCGCGACGTATATCGTACAGTGATCGAGAAAAACTAAAAATCATAATAAATGATTTGTTGAGAGAGGGTGTGATAAGACCAAACACAAGTCCTTATAGTAATCCAATTGTACTCGTCAGAAAAAAAAACAGGTGATTTAAGATTATGCGTAGACTATCGCGAGTTAAATAAAATTATAACTGACTGTAATAGTTTTCGATTAACATTAGACAAACAAACTATTAATCCTAGAATATCCAGGTGGGCCCTTTTCCTACAAAATTATGATTTCGAAATTGTCCACCGCCCAGTAGCAAGAATGGGGCATGTCGACGCTTTAAGTAGGTGCCATGGTATTCTCATTTTGGAAGCAAACACGTTCGAACAAATTTTAGCCATAAAACAAGGAATAGACGAAAATATTGTTAAAATTCGAGATAGCTTACAGGGTAAAGACAATAAGAATTTCGAATTGCGAGAGGGTCTCGTTTATCGCAAAGAAAAGGGAAGATTGTTATTCTACGTACCACAATCTATGGAAAATAACGTAATTCGAAGTTGCCACGATGACATGGCCCATGTGGGAATTCACAAGGTGATGGAAAATGTCAGGCGTGTTTATTGGTTCCCAGATATGAAAGAAAAAATTCGTAATTATATATTTAATTGTTTGAAGTGCATCGAATTTTCTCCTATAACTGGTAAGCGTGAAGGATATTTACATAGTATTCCAAAAGGCGTTCGTTCATTCTTAACTGTTCACATCGATCATTTAGGACCATTAGAAAAAACTAAGAACAATAATAAATTCGTCCTAGTTGTTATCGACAGTTTTTCTAAATTTGTACGATGCTATCCGAGTAAGACAACAAAATCTAAAGAAGTTATACATTTGAAAAATTATTTCCATACTTATTCAAAACCAAAGCGACTTATTTCCGATAGGGGTACTGCTTTCACGTCGAATGATTTTAAAACTTTTTTATCATCTGAGTCAGTCGAACATGTTTTAGTAGCAACCGGCACGCCTAGAGCAAACGGACAGGTTGAGGTTGTTAATCGTGCAATAGTACCGATGTTAGCAAAAATCACAGAGTCGAATAACAAATGGGATGAGATTTTGTACAAAGTCGAGTTTGCGATCAATAATACGGTACATAAATCGACCGGACAATCACCTAGTACAGCGGTTCCCAAACTTTTTTCATTCAAGGCTCCCTAATAATTAAACATTTTTTTTCACGCCTCCCTCAAAGAATATTCAATAAAATAGGTTAAAAATTGTTTAATATATAATATTTATTAGTTTTAAATTTAAATTTTGATGACAAAAAAAAACAGTAAACTTGATATTTTATTCTATACAAAATAATGCGAACAATGTGCTTGTTTTTCGTTTATTAATTTTTCAAAATTAGGAATTAATGTAGTTACTGCAACACGCATTTCTTTTTCCACATTGAGTTTGGACCGATATTTTAATTTTAATACGGCTACAGCTGAAAATCCTGCTTCACATAAATACGAAGTGGCAAATGGTATTAATAGACGTAAAGCTTTGTTGCTAACTTCAGGATATTCATCTTTAATACTGTTCCAAAATCCTAAAAATGAATATGAAGAAAATTGCATTCGTAGTGAAGAATCTGATGAAATGTCGATTAATTTTTCCCCTTCTGTAGTTGTGAAATTTGATGATGGCTTTTCAGTGAACGGGTCTTTAATCCAATAGTACTGTTTCATTTCTTCTGGGAAATATTTCATGAAATGAGTTTCAAGATTCGTCAGATGCTCTAAAAATATTGTCTTTAAACTCATTGGTAATTCAAGATCATTCTCTCCAAGAAAATATTTTAAAAGTGGAAAACAAGTGGTTTTGCCATTTTCTTCTGTTAATTTTCTTTTCCATAAGTTGATTTTTTTAATAAAAGCAACTATTTTATCATATAATTGCAGAATATGAGTTTCTTTACTTTGTAAAGATATATAAAGTGAGTTAAGTTTTTCAAAAATATCACATAAATAGGCTAATTTTATTACAAAATCACTATCAACAAACATGTCACTATTATTATAACCTTCTCCATTTAAATAAGAATAAAGTTCTTGTCTAAGTTCGAATACTCTTGAAAGTACATTACCTTTTGATAGCCATCTAGAATTACAGTAAAACAGTAATGTTGTATGTTCTGCTCCCATTTCTTCACACAGTTTTTGAAAAAATCTTGCTTTAACAGGTCTTGTTTTTACATAGTTGACTAATTTTATAACTATTTCAAGTATATAATTTAAAGAGCAACTTATATTTTGTGACGCTAAAGCCTCTCGATGAATAAGACAATGAGTCCATATCATTTTTGTTGCTTTTTGTCAAATTAAAGCCTGAAGTTTACCGTACTGACCAGACATAGCTCGAGCTCCATCTGTACACACGCCCAAACAGTTTTCCCATTTAATATTATTATGATCCATAAAATTATTAGTGATATCAAATAGGTCTTTAGCTTTAGTACCACTTAATATAGATTTACAAAATAATAATTCCTCTATAATATCTACTCCATCCATAAACCGAACATAACATATTAAATATGCGTCTTTATTATTAAATGTTAATTCATCAAGCTGAATCGCGAAATTTTTATTTCTTAATTTATCAATAAGCTGATCATTTATATTATCTGAGATATCTTGAATTTGCCGACTGATAGTATTATTAGACAATGGTATATTTTTAAGTTGGTTTGCTACAGATTCTCCTATTAGAGTAGAAACCATATCTATTGCTGATGGTAAAATAAGTTCTTCGGCAATCGTATGAGGTTTTTTGCATTGTGCAATACGAAATGCTACTTTATATGAAGAGCTTTACCAAAAGAGCTTTAGATGGAACGCTTGTCTGTTTAACGAAACTAGAAGATTGTTTTCTAATTTTGTAAGTTGTCTTACAAAATAATCACGTGATTTATTATTAAATGTACTATGACTAGTCTCTAAATGACGTTATAATTTGTTGGGTACCATACTGTCAGCACCAAATACTTTCAAACAAATAATACACTTAGGACGTTCTTCGTTATCTATTGTAATGTAAGTAAAACCAAAATCTAAGTAATTATCATATTTTCTAAACTTACGTTTATTTTCTTCTTTACAGTTGTCTTCATTTTGTTTACGTTTCGATTCAATATTAAGAATATTTTCCATATTAATAATTGAAAAAAATAGCACGAAATAAAATAAAGTATTACGAATAAAGTTAGAAAAATGTAAGCTCATATATTACACACTACGTCACTACGAGAATACGACAGTTATAATACTGAATTACTGTAATTATTTTGTAATAAACGTGTGTCGTGTATGGATAAGATAAGATAATCGTTTCTACAAAATTTTTATTGGACATAAAATTGATCTAAAAATAACAATATGTATAAAATTCCAACCGCGCGCCGCGCCGCCCTTGTTAAGTGCTCGCGCCTCCTTTGGGTGGCGCGCCACACAGTTTGGGAACCGCTGACCTAGTAGATTATTGTTTGAAATAAATCAGATAGGAGACATAACTGACGAATTACGACGTGTGTTAGAAGAAAGTAGCGAATACAAACTTGATTTATTAGGAATACGAGAGAAGGCGTCTGAACAAATCGTAAAAACTCAAATGAAAAGCGAAGAACAGTACAACGTTAGCCGAAAGGAACCTGTAAAATATAATATTGACGATTACGTTATGATAAAAAACATTGATGTCACTTGTGGAGTAAACAAAAAACTAATACCGAAATTTAAGGTTCCGTATGTTGTATGTTATCTAACACCGTATGGTGTTAGATAACGATAGGTATGTTGTCGGAGATATCGAAGGAAACCAAATCACTCAACGACCATATGAAGGGATAATTGGTCCCGATCAAATGAAAAAATGGATACAGGTATCAAATGTATCAATAAAATAAAATAAAAAAAATTGTTGTTAATATAATTTAATTAATATGTATGTTTATTTAATTGTCATTTATTAAGTTAATGTAAATTTTGTATAACGAGTAAGAATATTATGCCGATTTTGTTAATTATTATACATTAATTTTAGTGTTTGTTCATTATTATTGTGTATTATTGAACATTGTATTTTTTTTTTTTTTTTTTTTTTGTTCGGGACGAACAATTGTCAGGTAGGCCGAGCTGTTGGAATTCATTGTCGTATGTTCTGGAATATTCGAGAATACTCTTATCGAGTGGGAATTCCGATACTATCGCAAACTCGAATATTCTAGAACACGCGACGCCAATATAATCGGCCGAATAATGATACTGAGTAGGCAATCGATCATTTTAGTGAACTAGTTCAGTCGTTCACCGTTCATCAAATTAAACTAGTTCATTGAACTAGTTCAGTGAACGATAACTGAACGATATGTAAAAATCATTCAATTACTGCCAGTTAGTGGTGGGTCGTTCATGAACGAATCGTTCCTTTGGAACGAGTATAGAGGGGGAACGAATCGGAATGATTCCACCTACTCGGTCCTTTTAAGTGCAATAGGTCTAAAACCAAATCGTTCCATACTCGTATCACCCGCCGATAACACCGAAATGCCGAATTAAGACTGACATTAGTGGTGGGCGTACATGAACAAATCGTTCCTTCGGAACGAACGCAGAGGGAAAGTGCAGTAGGTCTAAAACCAAATCGTTCCATACTTGTATCACACACTGACAACGCCGAAATACCGAATTGAGACCGACAAAATGCGCGCGTTATTTATTATTTAAAACACTACCAATTCTGTTGTTCGACATCAAGGTTAATATATAGTAATAATCTATTTATATTAACCTGGGCCTGCTCTAATTAGGCTGGTTTGGTGTTTTCATTCACACTATTTGTACAAGTTGAAAGTTCAGATACAGACTATATGAAAATATAATTTATTTATATAGTCTGTAATTCATTCCCTGGTACCCCCACTTTATAAATTTAAAACTTAAATCGGGGCAATCATTTGTGCTTCGCTTGTGCTGGTTTGTGCACTTTACCACGACGTTTGTGCTCTCACCGTTACCAAGTTATAACGCTTTTACTGTGGGGGTGCTGGAGACATACTCAGCACCCTCACCTCGAACATTCAAATTTTAATCGGGACAATCGTTTGTACTTCATTTGTGATGGATTGTGCCGAAAAATCCTTCGTTTGGGCTCAATCCCTTCACAAGTTATTCACGATTTTCTTTAGGTGGTGCTAATAACATAATCTAGCACTACCCATTCATAAATTACTTTTTCCACCAAGAACTTAAGTTTGTTCTAAGTAATACAAATCATTACCTTCGTTTGTATACGATCTCTTCTGAGGAGATCATATCCTTAAGTCCACTTTTTCAACTTCTAGTTTAACTAACAGTTACCTATCTTGAAGATAACACTAATTATCAGTTATGTCTGAGCTTTACTTTTTGAAGGAATTTTTAACTACAAGTTAATTAACCAAAACATGTTGATTTTATCAAAAATGATTGATTAATACTCCTTGGATTATATCATTTTTAAATCCCGCGGCGGCCATGTATAGTGTACTAATACAGTTAGAATATTACTATAATGTATTACGATTTTTTATAATGTACTTATTATTAATAGTACAAATAATTAAATGTATAATATTAATTTAGGTTTTGATGTTCAATTGGACCATGTGTTCATTTAAATGTTTCATACGTATGAGTAATCTTTGTTTTATGTATGTTTGTATAAGAGGTGTATAATTTTGTATGATTTCCACTCTATTATTAATGTTGTTAGTTAACAATTTCACTACACCTGACCCTTTTGGAATTATTTTTCCTATAAGTTTATTAAATAATCTTTCAATTCGAAAAATTATTTTCCTAAAATTATCATTAGGTGTAATTAATTCACCGTATGGTTTCAGTTTGGTAGAAACCTTAGAATTTAACTCAAAACTCCATGAATCATTATTCAACTTAATCATCATTTCAACTTGTTGAATTAAAAAAATGTAAATGACAATACGAAGTCACAAAAATACAGTTTAATAAACACAAGTACAAGATATTTTAAATACCACAATTAAGCCGTATAAATCATATGATAAATCAAATTGAATATGATATATATAATTATTTTAAATATTCACAATATTTTATAATATGTTATGCACATATGAATATGAGTTTTTTTGGTATTGATAGATAAATGTCCTTTGTCCTTTGTCCCCATAAATTGTTTAATGATCAGATTGTGGAATGCCATTAATGTTTTTAATACGTATTGTAATTACGTTTATAGTGTTCATCCACCTAAATTCGCTGTTTCCACCCCAAATGTTATCGTCGCCGGATACCAAATGTTTTTTAGTTTTTATTTCGCATTCATCATTTGTGACGTTAGATTTGATCACTACTTATGAGTGAAATTTTAACAGTATACTTAGAAGCCTGGTGTCATATACATATATTAAAATAATTTTATAGTTCGTATTTAGTGTTTTATAGTGATTTATAGTTATAAGTATTTAGTGTTTTATAGTGATTTATAGTTATAAGTATTTAGTGTTTTATAGTGTAAATAGTTTTATAGTGTTTTATAGTGATATACAGAGCGACATTCCAAAGTGCATGCAGTATTTCTTTTTACTCGGTAAGTAATTTATTGAAATAATTTACTAATTACCTATTTGATTATAAAGTATTTAAAAACAATATAAGTTATATTGCATACTTGGGTAAAATTCTTTTAATAGGTATTTTAAATACTGTATTCAATATTTTTGAGAGTTATTATTAAATGCTAATAAAAAAACGTTTGTAAGAGTATTTAAAAAGTATTAAGAATATAGTAATTTTGAATACTGTATCTGAATACTTCCCAAGTCTGAGTTATAACAAACAAAACGTACTGCTTTTAAAAATTAGACCTTTGTGGCAGGTGGGCAAGTAAATATTTAAATTCAATTTATGGTGACGATCGCCTTGTCATCCCTTAAATTCACTACTGGTAAATTATAAACACTTCTAAATTGATTCAATGATAGTGTTCTATAGTTTATTCAATGTTAACTAGGCATAAATCACTATTGTAAAACGGACGTATACATTTATAGGAAGAACAAGCATCCGCAGGGGGGTAAGTGCATACCCCCATAGTACCGCCTGTTAAGTAGGATACAGTGTATAATTTATTTCCTCTTAGATAAATAAAACCACTAATAAATAACTAAAAATATAATACCTTAATTATTAATTTAATATTATATGAACATTATACAATATAACATAACAATGTAACAAAATTTAAATAATGAGTAAAAAATGAATAAATAGCTATTAAATAAAATATTGGGAAATATCTGAACTAAACAAATTAAATATAACAATAATATCAAAATACAACAATAACTAACATAATATATTATAATATTTAACATAACATAAATATTATTACAAAATTAAAATAATAAGTATAAGAGATTACTTATCAGATACATTATTTATAAAATATAGGGTATAATAAACATAAATATATAATATATTATTTATTTATATTATATATAGAATTTACAAATAAGAAATAATATGCCACTCATAAAGAAAAAAACCAGCCTTTTATGGAATCATTTTACGGAAATCGGATACCAAAAAGCTAAGTGTGATTATTGTGGTGTGGGTATAAGTATTTCTGGAGGAGCGCTGAATAATTTAAAAAGACATATGACAGCCAAACATGTTACTATTTCATTATCAACTTTATCCTCCTGATAATATTTTGATCCTCCTGTTCAACACAGTCACCAGCCAACAGGTAACTAATAATACAAAATTATTGCATTATACTGGTGTTTTAATTAAACAAAAATCTTAAGTGCAAGAGGAGGCTGTTGATAATCCAGAACCACAACCAGGACCATCCTCAGTACAGTCAACTACAAGTAGTAATACTCTGAGAAATTTCTTAACGCCTACAACATTAGAACTACCTCCTCACAACATACAAACTATTCCTAAACCCAGGCAACAAACAATAACCGATTATGTGATTCAAAAACGACCATTGTCTGTGGATCGGCAAAAGCAAATAAATGATCAGCTCACTAAAATGATTGTTAAAGGGTATAAACGTTTTTACATTTTTATTAACCTCCAATTGTTATAGATTTATTAAATTTTTTAGATACTATCCTTTTGACATAGTAGAAGATAAACAATTTAAACAATTCCTTCAAATGCTTAATCCCAGTTACCAATTGCCAAGTCGAAAAACTATTAGTACCAGCATCATACCTCGTATGTATCAGATGACTAAGGAAAAAGTTAAAGCTGATCTAGCTGATGCCTCTGCTATATGCATTACAACAGACGGATGGACATCTAAAACAAACACCAGTTATATTACAATTACAGCTCATTTTATAAATAGCGATGTCCAATACCGTTCAGTTTGTTTGGGCTATGAAGAATTTAATGAGCGGCATACAGCAAACAACTTATCATCCTGTCTACGCTCAAAGGTAGAAGAATGGCAA
>JAFHKX010000014.1:2128751-2186251 GCA_019022885.1 Schlechtendalia chinensis
GCATTTATTTATTTAGTATATGGTTTTTAGTTACATGCACTATATAGTAATTAATAATAATGATTATTAATAAGTAATATTAAGGAGACATATTGAGGATTTCTAAACTTCTATTGTACTTTAACCTTGTCAACAATAAATTGTACTTTAATAATAAAATTGTTAATTACAATTGCTGTAATGTTGGAAATCATTAAGTGGGAGTAGATTTTATTTATAAGAAGCCCCCCTATGATGTACTACATATTTTCTTGCCATTACAACTGCAACCCTCATACCATGGTATCTATAGAATCAGAAATTAAGTGTTTTATTTGCAATAAAAAATTTTCACAAAAAAAAAATTATATGCACATTTAAGGAATATACATGAGTGATGGCAATGATTATTTACCTGTACATAATTTTAAGTGTAAAGATTGTCAAAAAACATTTACAATTCAGATTTTTAATTTAATAATCACATAAAAAAATATCATGAAAATGGTGATGAAAACAAAGCATCAAGAATAATAAGTCTTTATAGTGAATGCAACGAACTATTTTTAAAATTTTCAAAACTAAGGATTCATTTATTTGAATAAGCGTTTTCGATTGCTGTAAACTAGAACAGTGTAGCCACTCATACATTCATAATATACATATTTTTTTATATCTTTTTCGCTCGGCTTATTTGTAATTTATTACAAATGCAATTTAAATTTAAAATATTAGATTTTTATAGAGAATTTAGATTTCCGTAGAGGTCAATAAATTGTTCTGATAGCAGCAGCAAACGCCACGCGATTCGACATTTGATAAAGATATAAAGACAGATTTTATTGTTTTATTTCGGTGTATCGCGAACGATTTCCAAGAAAACGTTTTGGAATATATTTCATTACTCGATGCGACAAAATGAGGATTGAAGTTGTTTTGATTAAGATGCCCCCCCCCCCGTAAATAAGTTCTGGATCCGCGCCTGGCTTCAGGTCGGGATATATAGTTCGCTACAATACCGTAGCCAGAGATTTATTTATTGAGGGCACTGGATTTTGTATCCCTATTTTAGTCGTTCTAAAATTCTTAGATTCATTTTATTTGCCTATAAATATATATATATACGTATATACGTATATATATATGTATATTTATATATAATTTCGGATGGTGAATGGGAGGAATAAGGGAGTACGAGAATCTGGTGTAGTTCCCGACCCTGGCTACAGCACCGGTTCACTCAGTCTCCTCTAAATCGTTTACCGGATGTATATGTGTATGTACGGATGTGTATGTATATACGGATGAGATTTCGGTTTGATGTGAAACTCGCTGAAAGCGTTTGGTCTTCCCATCTTATTTAGTCTGTATGTATTTTATAATATTTCAATGTATGAGGGGTTTATTTCTCGACTCTGGCGCTATATAGACACGGTTTACCGGTCGGTCTCGTAAAAATCGTAAATAATAATAATCCAAGACATATATTCATGACATCATGAATATATATATGTATATTTATTATTTAGTGATTGGATTGAAACAAAAATAAGTCCACCATCAAATAAACTACTGTATATAAATACATATATATGTTATCAAATACGGTTTATGTATATACATACATTTCTAAAGCGTTTCTAAGACTTATAGAAAAATCACAAAAAAATTGAAGACTTAATTTAAATTTAAATTTTAAATTTTAAAAATTTAAACAATTCTAAATGGAAACAGCACATATTATTAGTAAAAAGATAGTAACAATAGTAAATAATTTAATCTATTATAAAAGTAAAACAATTTTTAAACCATCTTATATCTGCATGTTTTTGTACAATATAATAGAACAATAGTCATCCTATTTCATGTTTTAAATAAAAAAAAAAATAATAATGTAATAATCACAGAAATAAATAATAATCCGAGACATATATTGTACATATATAAGTGTGTGTGTGTGTCTTTAAACATAAAAAAGTATCAAAAAAATAAAATAATTAAAACAATATATAGTTTATATAGTATAGTTAAAAAAACTTTAAAACATATCCCTCAACTAATACTAATAATAATGATAATGCATGACAACATAAATACATATGTATATATATAGTGATTGGATTGAGAACAAATTAAGGACAGATTTCTTCCCCTGCGTCCACCACCAAATAAACTACTGTATATAAATATATATATATATATACAGATATATGTTATAAAATATGGTTTATATATATACACACATTTATAAAGATTCTATTTATTTGTAAAGATTTATCTAAGAATTTTTAGAAAAGTCACAAAAAATTTAAAATGGAAACAGCATATATTAGAAAAAAAAAATACTAATAATAATAATAATAATAATCCAAGACATATATTATGTGTGTATATATATATATATATCTGTGAAAGTTTTGACATAGAAAAGTAACAAAAAAATAAAATAATTAAAACAATATATAGGTATCAAAAAAAAAAACCAATTATTTATCTATCATAAGTCGTGTTCACCGCTTTCCTTGATGAATAAAAACTGTAATGTGTTAAGTAAAAAGACGAAAAAGAAGCTTTGTCCCTGTGTCTTCATCCTCAAATCAACCACTATACGTATAAAATGTGCTTCTAAAACATATACATATACAATATATATGTGTGTGTGTCTGTCCAAAAAGACTAACAAAAAAAAAAAAAAAATAATAATAATAATAATAATAAATACTTTAACCTATTGTAAAAGTAAAACAATGTTTAAAACATCTTATATCCGTATGTTTTTGTACAATACAATTGAACAACAGTCATCCTATTTCATGTTTTAAGTAAAAAAAAAAATCTTACACCAACGATCTCAGAAATAAATAATAATCCAAGACATATATCGTATGTATAAATATGTGTGTGTGTATGTTTTTCTAAACATATAGAAAAGTAACAAAAAAATAAAATAATTTAAACAATATATAGTTAAAAAAAAACACACATCCTTGAATAAAATACTAATGACAATGATAATGCATTACAACATATATACATATATATATATATATATATAGTGTATGGATTGAAACAATAATAAGTGCAGACTTCTACCTCCTGCATCCTCCACCAAATTAACTATTGTATATAAATATATATATATGTATACATAAAGCATTTCTAATACTTATAGAATAGTCACAAAAAAATGTATACGATTTTAAATGGAAACAGCAAACACCATTAGTAAAAAAAAAATAATAATAATAAGAAATACTTTAGCCTATTATAAAAGGAAACCAATTTTTAAAACATCTTATATTCATATGTTTATGTACAATATAATAGAACAACAGTCAACCTATTTCATGTTATAAGTAAAAAAAAAATCTTACACCAACGATCTCAGTAATAAATAATAATCCATGACATATATTGTATACACAAAAAGTAACAAAAAAATAAAATAATTTAAACAATATATAGGTAAAAAATAGTTTAAAACACATCACTGAATAAAATACTAATGATAATGCATGACATAAAAAATAAAAAATAAATATATTATAATAATAACATGTAGGTAATTCGATAATAATAAAAAAAAAAATAACACTCGACCGTATATTTAGCCGAAACAGGTAGCAAACGGTACACTCGTATACGTATGACTGATCAAAGCGTAACGTGTCTTTTGACGACCGATCGCCGACGTAATCGAAAGTCTACGCTTTTGGTTCGGACGGTTCGACCGGGAAAGTTGGCCACAGACTTCCGACTTCTCGACATCCCAACGTGCTCACGTCCGACTCGGGCGAGCTTAGACCGCGCCGTATCGTCCGTTCTTCGACCGCCGAGCACAAAACAATCCTACCGAACACACAATCGTTATAATCGTATGAGTCTTATCGTTTTCGTACAATACACAAAGTCGTTAAAGTGTTGTTAGCCAATATAAAAGAAATCGTCATACTCACGTTATCGCGTGCATCGTCCGAACGATAAGAACGCCGCGTAGAAGTTCGACGACGAAACAGCATCCGTCCATCAAGCGTAGAACCCAAAAACATATTCCTGACGGTTCGTTCCGCGTAAAATCCATTGAGTCGTCCGTTCGGAACGACCGTCCTGAAAATCCTGAAAACAAAATAAGAATTACGACGACACGTAGAAGTCGGCGTCTCGTCGTCGTCGTATTATACGTACTCGGCGGTCGGTGCGCGAAACTCCTTCACCACGGACCTGAACCGGAACGATAAGAACCAATACGGAAACGGTCGGATGAAAACGCCACTGACACACGCATTATTCACTCGGTATTTTTTTAATATATAGACGTTGTCGGAGACGAATACGCGTACACGATATCGTACGTAACGGCGCACATAGGAGTATTTGAATGAAAAACCCGGCCAAAAGTGGATATTGTCAAGTTTGTTCAAATTTCTCCAGACCTTATCTCCCGTTAAGCTTAATAACAGGTCTGTCAGATAGTATCAATTAAAATACGCCCAAGTTTTGTCCCATTTTGTATAATCAATCGAAAAGCAGTCATTTTCAGAAATAGAACTTTTGACTGCTCAAAGAAGAGTAGTAGTCATATTAATTTTTCTATTATTTTTGTGTGGTTAAATTTTTAGAAAAAATCTTTTTTGAACATGGAAGAAGGAGGTACGTACTTTATTTTATACATTATTTTATTAATTTTAAGCTTACATAATATAGGTTTATGGATAATTTTAAAATACCTATAAAAATTAGTTTTTTCACATCAATTTTCTAAACAAATGAATATTTGTATATGTGTCTAGTCTTGTCGGGCTACATATCTTATATATACATGCAGTTAAGACATATCTCAATTAAATATTGCTATAAAACTGTCCGCTCTCTTCCGCCATTTTGTGTTTTAACGCTTTAAAGTTGAATTCACAAAAACAACACAAAAAATAAAGAATTTTAAAAACCAGTAACTTTATATAATTCTACAACTATGTTTAGCATTACTTTTTTTTCTTTCTTTACATAGTAATACACACAGTAAATAAAGAGAAAAAAATCAAAAAGTCAGGTCGACAGGGGTGAGCTGTGTACACTTGTGCCGAAATGCCTCATATCATTAGGCTACTGCAAACTTCACTTTTTAATTTTTTCTTTTATTTACTGTGTATATCACTATGTTTTTTTATATATTTTTAGTTTTTGTCGTTTTCTTAAGTTCTTCAAAATTTACGAGGAAAGCTTTATATGATATCTTGCAAGAATTTAAAGGAAAGAAAATTGAAGAAAAGTTTTTGTTACTGGACGAAAAACTTGTGCAAATTACTAAATGCCCATATGATAAAAAAAGTGTTATGAGCCGTGCCCTAAGGTGCTTTAAGAGCGATTAAGGATTATAGGTTATATAGATTAAATTTTGCAAGAAAATTTTCACGAATTGAATGTAATAGAGATATAATTAACAGACTGTTACTAACTTCAGATCACTATTTAAGTAGTAACATTATACGTAAGCACAAAAAAAGAAAGACATTTTCAAAAGAAGCAATAAATCTTATGGTTGCAAGCGTGCCACCTTTGCCTACAAGTAATGAGCATATAATGGATAATAACGACGAAGAAGATGAAAACGAAGACTTCGAACCTAATTAATGTGAGATACATCAATATATATATATATATTTGTAATTATATTTTAAAAAATTTGAACCTCTTATAAAACACAAATTTATAAATATTATGTTGTATTTTTTAAAGAATTAAAAAAAAACTTTTTCGTGGCAAATTTGTATTTTTTTTTTAGAATACACACATAATTATAATCAAAAATTGTGTTTTATTTTATTACATTCCATAAAAATTTATTAAATAATTTTGACCGGTTTTTTCATTCAAATACTCCTATGTGCGGCGGTTCGAAAAACTTATATTATCGTTATCATTGTCGGGAACGATAACGACGGCGGCGACGGGAAAAAACCGCCGCCGCCGCCGACAGAATATTTTGCGGGTGTTCATACCGTTTTGTATCCGAATCGTAGACTTAAATAGGTCGACACTAATCAACCGAATCAAAAATAATAATAATAATAATAATATGATATTTTAAAACAAAACACTTACGTTTAGGTCGACGCCGTCGAGTACTCTTAGGCACGAAAACACGTAAACCACCGAGTTTCGTCCGTAACAGCTCGCGGTTTGGTTTTACAAAAAGAAAAAAAAAACCGGTAAATCGCGAAAGACAATCGCGCAGGCGACGGGAAAAAAAGACGCGAACAAAAACGACAAACACGTAATAAAACTACGTAACGACGTGTCCAAGACGTATATAATACACGACATAATAACTTTTTGTTTACAAAAGTTAGTAAGTACTTTAGATGTGTATTCACCACCATTATCACATCTTAAAGTTGAAATACAAATATTGAATTTCTCACTTACTAAAGCTTCAAACTCTTTTAGTTTATCAAAAACTTCATTTTTACTCTTGAGTATATAAACCATTGCAAAATGAGTGTAATCATCCAAAAATGTAACAAAATAATTCTTTTCATTCCATGAAGTTGGAGTAATAGGACCACAAATGTCGGTGTGAACAAGTTCCAATACTCTTGATGCTCGTGTATGTTTCTTATTAAATGGCCCTCTGGACTGTTTGTCTAAAATACAACATTCACATTTAATATTGTAATTCATACGTTTATTGATCGTTAAGCCTTTCACCATTGATTTTAATTTTAGCATAGAATTGTCATTTAAATGGCCTAACCTTCTATGTCAAAGTACAAAATTATCATTATCACATAAATTTACACTCTGTTCATGCTGCAAATCAAACTTTAATTCATACAATGTTCCATTACGATAACCAACAGCAGTAACTCCAATATCATCCATTATTTGTACCATACCATTCGACAATATTATTTTTAAACCAGAACTTTCAATCTTTCCAGCAGAAAGTAAATTCTTTCTTAAGTTAGGTACATATAAAACATTATTAATTGTACAACACACAGCTTTACCGTTTAATTTCTGTACTACAACAACTTTACCAGTTTTTGTACCAAACAAATTCGATCCGCTCTTGGCTACACCAATAGTGATTGGATTTTCTAAATTTTCTGAAGACAAGAAATATTTTTCACCATTAATTAAATGATCAGTAGCTCCAGAGTCTGGAGACTCCAAGTAAGGAGTCAAAAACCAAGTAATTTTGTTATTACAATTATCAGTAATTTGATAACTTGAAATGTTAAAAGCAACATTTCTATCATTATTTTCTTCATGATTATTTTTAGTGTAATTTGCTTGTTTTTTTTTTTTGGTTTCCACTTAACTGGTTTTTTTAAGTTGTCTGCTTTTCTTTTTCTACAGTCAGCATATTTATGACCTGGTAATTTGCAGTTATTGCAGTTGAACTGAAATGAATTAAAAGCAGCATTGTTTTTTGATTTTGAACTAAAATCTCTGGAATAATCATTATTTAAACGCTTAGTTTGTTCATCTAATATTCAACTTTTAACAAATTCTAAAGTAATTTTATCATTAGAAAGTGTTTCAATTGCTGTTACAACCATATTGTATGACTCCAGCAAAGTCAACAATAATAAACATGCTACTAAATCATCTTCTAATTTGGCACCTGATGATTTGACTTGTCTGACTAATTCATCAAATCTAGTAATATGTTCCTCCATAGATTCATCTTGAGAATACTTAGTTAACAATAATTTCTTCAATAAGTAAAGTCTATTAGATACACCTTTTCTTTCAAATGAATTCAATAACTTCTGCCATATTTTATAAGCTGTCCCAGCTTCTCTTATGTACATCAGATGTGTGTCCACGATACTTTGTACAAGAATAGATTTAGCCTTAAGGTCTTTCCTTTTAAATTCTTCTAATTTCCCAGTATCAATAATGGAAGTACTATCAATGGAAATGCATTCTAAAACCGCATGTTCAGCCAACAAAACTTCAATTCTGAACTTCCAGCAGTCAAAACCAATACCATTGAATTGTTTAATCACTCTTCTTTCTTCCATATTGCTTAATATAAAACTAGAAAGAAAAAACACTTACTTCCTGGGCCCATAACCTGTTAAATTAATTTATTCATTTAAAGAAAAAATACTATTCAATAAGAACACAATGTTGTACATGCAACAACAAAAACAATAATAATATAACCTTACAAATATATAGTGATGAAAAATCTCAAATTGATTGATTATAACATCTTTAAGTCAAATTTTTTTTTAAAACCTTGATAACTCGAAAACCTTAGTAAGTCAAAAACCTAGATAAGTCGAAAAAATTGAATTTCCCTTGAATTTCGACTTATCGAGGTTTCACTGTATTATTAAAAATTAACATACAAATTTGCGTTTTATTTTGTTAAACACATATATATCAAAGAGTAAAGCCGAATTTAAGAAAGGTCCATACACTTCTGAAAATTGATCAAAAGTAGAGACAACTTTAGTAATTAATTATAATCAAGAAAAATTAATTTAAATATAAAGTTTACCTGTATAAACGGTTCCGTTCCCGTTTAACAAACCATCCAAATCCCTTAATATCAGCGCTAAATTCTGACTCCATTCCCGAAAATCCTCCTCGTAGACTTAAGAGAACATGGTACTTAAGAGAACATGGTGCCGTGACTTAGCCCTATAAATACTAGTCATAATTAAACAAATCCCGTTATGAAGTGTCGTCATTGGGTGGCTGCTTTTTTATCAAGTGTTCAAGCAAATTATATATATTTATCCGCACACATGCTTATTGTAATAATTTGAATTACAGATTGTTTGTTTTATAATAAAGTTAAAAAAAAAAAAAAAAAATATAAAGTTTAAACTTTTAAGTATAAACTTGATAGTTATAACCAAGAAAATTTAGAATTCTGAGAAAAATGTAATTTTTTTTAATGAATGGTATCATATAGAAGATTTAAAAAAATTAAACCATGCCTAATATATGTTTTGTTTCTGGGTGTAATACAGGTCTTCCTAATGATAAAAATAATTATAAAAAAAAGGTAAAAAGTATCGATCTGATTTCATCCTCCTGAGGTATGTATATTAGTTAAACTTTTAGACTGTAGATCTAAAAGATATTGAAAGACTTTTAGATATTGTGATATTGTATCTATATTTAATAAAACAGAATTGTATTTCTATAATAAAATATAAAATATTTTTAAATGGCTAAAATTTTAGAGTATGATTGATGTACAGAATAAAAAATTTCAAGGGCCTATAGAAATTTGCATACAAAATATATAGTTTGTGAGCTTCACTTTATTTCAAATTACATTAAAAATAATAATATTTATGAAGACAATAAGGAGAATATTATTATTTACCCACTGACTAGACCAGTACTACTTCCTCAAGCAATTCCATGTATATTTTAGAATTTGGTAACAGTTTATATTTTAATATAACCATAATACAACCTTGTTGATTTTTCAATAATTAAAAACTCTTGTATTAATGCTATAAGTATTTATTTTCATTGTGTAATGATGGATTAAATAGTTTTTCATGGAATTGCTTTTGAAGTTGCTATCCACACCACCAAAATCAATTAACAAAATACATTATTAAATTCTACATAAATACTAGAATGATTTTTGCATGTAGAAACTAAAACAAAGAAGTAGAAAAGAAAAAGAAAAACGTTTAAAAAAAATGTCGAATTTAATATAAATGTAACATGTCAATATATAATGTACAATTTGATATAATATACCTAAGTTTATAATGTTTAATTATCAATAAGTATTAACAATAATGACTACCTATGTACTATATAATTATTTATATTTTATGGGTACAAATAATCTATTGATATTACTTGTAATTACGTAATTTTCCAAAAAAAGGTTCACAAAATTATAATAACATTTAAAATAATAGAAATGAGCTCCTTCATCATATAGCCAGCACCCCTAGCGGAATTTTCAACTGGTGTCATCTTTTCAATCAAAATGTCTTTGGCGGGCAGGTGAAAGTGTTTACCCCTTATAGATCCACCATGATTGTATGTTTAAATGTAATAAAACATTAGTGTTACATACATTGGCCGATATATAAATCACATATTATGAACCACAGAATAAATACTTATTTAATAAAGAAATGTTAAAATATTAATTCAATATAATAAAGATTGAAAAGTTATAAAATATATTATGGACCCTCCCCACCCCCGAAAAAAATCTGGATATATCCTTGAAACTGGCAATCGAGCGATAATAATAAAAGCAATAGTACGTGTGTGAATTTTTCAGTCACCCTAGGATTCTAGTATAGTGCGTTGAACTAATCGTATTATTAAATAATATAAATATTATTTTCAAATTTGTATTTGATTGTTTTGATTAACATTAGAATATTGCAGCTTAACAATTATACAAATATAAGATAATTATATGTAATGCACAAATTAACAAATTGTTGATATATGAAAACTTTAAGGTACAATATGCATACTTTACACACACTAATCAATATTCAAAATACTTATGAAAAAACTAATAATCTATTACGAATCGATAATTACTCATGCTATATGATAAAATGAATACAATTTTACACAAAAATGACAACAGCAGCAACAAGAACACTCAACAATGGTCTCAAGGTATATACATATAAAAACCAAAATAATCTAAGTATGTTTGCATGTAAAGTACCATCTTTTTTTATTTATTTTTTATGTAAAATCTGTTTAATTAAATCATCTCTTTTATAAAACACTTAAATGTGACAACTTTATTTATTTTATTTGTTTACTTTCTACTTTTTCGTTGATAATTATTACTTAACAATAAAAAATATCCATATAACCCTGACAATTTATAGGTCGCAGTCTAATGTTGGCATAGGTCAAACTATGTAAGCTGCCCAAAAAGAAGTGTTATGTTACAAGTGGTTGAAAAATGTACTATTACAGTTTACCTGCGCAACAGCATCAGATATTTATTATATGTAATTAATGTTAAAAGAAACATTTTTTTGGTTGGTTTTGATAAGTACAAACTGTACTTAAGCTATATGATTACTACAATAAGAATAATTTTTATCTCTGTACACAATATAAGCACAGATTAGATGAATTCATCTAATCTGTGATATAAGCATTACACTCATATCACACATTTGAATAACATGATATTGATTGTATACATGGGCGCCCGCAGGAAATTTATCGGGGGGGGGGGTCATATAAAAATTAAACACCAAAAAGTTATTAAATAAAAACTGTCTTCGCGGTTGTTCCATTGCAAACCTTGTAATTAACTGTTCAATAATTTTTTCTTTTTTGCTATTAACTTTTTCACGATGAACGCTTAACATACATAGGCCATTTAATCCGTCTTCACCCGTCATAAACCTAAGCCAAGTTTTAACTCTTCGTAAAGTACTAAATGACCTCTCTGCAGTATAACTTGTAGCTGGTAAAGATAAAAAAATTTCCAATGCAATTGTAATACTAGGAAAAAATATTTTACTATGTTCTAGTAAATCCATAATATCCATGCTTTGGAAGTCTTTATTTTGCTATAAACAATACCAACTTTCACTTTCAGCAAATAAATTTTCAATTTTATAAAAGTTGTAAATATTTTTTATGCTTTTAGTGTAATCTTCTTTTGTCATTTTTGTAAATAGTGTTTGGTGAAGATGTTGTAATGAAAAAGCAATACTATTATCTTTCTTAAATTTTTCTTTGATAGATTGAATTATTGATTCGAGATATGGCACAAAAACTGATATTCAATAATAGTCTTTGGGAGTTTCACATGGATAATTGTTTCTGTGAGATTGTTTTCCAGTAATTCTAGGACAAGTAATAGTAAAACCTAAATCATTTACTATAGACTTTACATCAGTAAATAATAAATCAAAGATCTCATTTGCATTTATTCTATTTAATGTGTAATTTATAAATTCACATACTGATATTGTTAGTATATTAACACCGACAGTTGAAGACTCCACTTTCTACTGCACTCACATAGCAAGACAATTAAATTGGTACTACCTACCTAATTGGGTTTTGATTACACAAGAGATGGCAGCAGGAGGTTAAGTTCAGATATGTCAGTTAATATGACCTCAACATTGTAATTATTATTATAGTAAAATTTATTAGACACCAAAATAAATAAATATTATACAGTTGAAAATTACAATTGCTTGGATATAAAATGTATGAGAAATTGCATTATTTTGTCACATAAATAATGTTTAAATCCTTCAATCAAAATATTCAATTTTATCTTATCCAAATATTACTTCACATATTAAAGAACAAAAAAATAAAAATAAATAATAATAAGCTTATTGTTCTTAAAGATAACTTGGTTAGTTATGATATTATGAAATGTAATTTATTAAATCTAAATATTGTAGACATAAATTATAATATGATAAAATTAGTTTTTTTTTTACATAGTTAGGAGAAAAAAAATCATAGACATTGGACCTGTTTTTGATTCATATTATCTAAGATTAGTAATTGTTCAATTACTCATAAAAAAAAAAAAAAGAATATACTACATAGTTATACATTTAATTTTTACCTTCTTCAATTAAGTACTTAATTCATTGGATTCGCTTAATTTGTCCAAAACACCAGTGTCAGTTTCATTACCCAATTCATAAACAATCGATTTAAGACAACTAGATACACTTGAAGATGTAATAGATCGTTCTTTATTAGGATCGCCATCATCCTTTCCATCAAAATCTACTTTATTAGCGCTTGAGGTTATGTTATTTAAGGTCTTAAAAAATTCACCATCTATATTTTTAACCTTATCTTTATATGCATTTTCTTCATCACCATCATTCCAATCTCTTAAAATTTCGTCTATCAGTTTCATTTTCTTGTTGGTTGCTTTAATTTTTTTCCCAGTCTTACGCTTATTTGACTTTTGTGATACTTTAGAAGTACTGGGATTTGATTCAGATGGTTTGGCGTTGGGTTTGGGCAGGCTTTTGGTCACAGGTTTTAATTTTACAAATACATTGTTTGTTATAGCATGACCTTCATCAGCCTTATGCATATTTACATGCCTCTTTAAAAAATCATAGCGATTTGATGAGAACGGACACCCTATTTGATAATAACACTTGTAATTTTCATCTTTTAGTTTTGTAGATGGGCTATGCTTTTGCATTGAGACTTCCGCCTTAGAAACAGGGGTTGTTGTAATCAGTGGTAATGATTTCCTATCTTTATTATTTCCCAAGACAAAAGATTCCATTATCAATTTTCTTCTTTCACTTTTTTCTGAAGAAGTATGATCTATATCCTTTTGCAAATCCTGAAATATGGCAATATTTCCTCTAATGTCTTTTTCAATAGTCAACACATCTTGAATAAAGTATGCCATCTTGAAATTGCCAATTACTCGGTCACCCTTTTTCTGTTTTATAAACAATACTGTAAAAAAAATATAAATATATTTACACATACACAAACACGGATAATGAAATTAAGTACCATTGATATAATACATTTTTTAAATTAAAATAATGATACAATACTTACAATAACCTTTTTTCACAAATTCCAGTTTTTTTGGACAATTATACTGTATTATATTTTTCATATTGATGACACACTCACTATACACATAACAAAATAATAAAAAATTATAAGGAAATAAATATAAATTAATGATATAGATAACTTACTATAATTTATCACTTTGAAAGTATACAATAGCAATGCAGTTTTTTTGTTTTAATAGTTGAATTTGAAATGCTTTAGGTGTACTGGATCCATTGACCAGTTTTCCAGGCCACCAAATTCTATTGAACAGTTTGCACCATACCCATGAGCCTACCGTAAGGGACATGGTTTGTTCACTCATGTTAAATGATCAAAAAGAATTTCCTTTGGCTAAAATCATATAAAATCAATATTAATTAATAAAATAGCATTTACACACATATTAACTTAAATATAATATTTTAACAACTTTAATTAGTAAATACTTGTAGGACAACCTGAATACAAATATATGTATTATCTTTTTTTGAATACTGTATAACATAAACAAATATGTACCAATATTATAAGATATTACAAGAAGTCCATTATATGTAATTTATTAGCAATTTAGAATATACCATGGAGTATATATATATTTCCATTTTCTATATAAATTTATATTATTTAAGTAAATAATAACAATAATAAATGAATTTATAAAAATCATGTTAATTCATTACTAGCTACTGTAGTGAACATAAATATAGAAGACAATCAAGGAAACTAGTATGTAACTAATTTATAATATAAACAGATTAAGTGATTTGATGGTGATATGATAGGCCAATTTATGATTAGATGGTAAAACATTGTAATGCCAACATAATGAATTTTAAAATAGAAAAACAAATTGTTAACCAAAATGGCTATATTTAGTAGAGTTTCCAAACTAAAAAAAATAATTTGTAGCATCTGGTACTATTTAGGTATGTCTCTAATCTATATATAATCTGGATAGCTGATTATTTTATAACAAAAATTAACATTCAACTAATTTTTATTAGGCTTTTTGTATAAGAAATTGTCAATATAAACCGTCCATTCAATAATGTACATAATAAACCTTTTTTTGTTTTGCGACCGAGGCAACAGTGCGAGGGGAATTGCTCACACAGTAGCTCCAAACACAATAAACCTGAACAATTTGGACAGCATGTTAAACCAGAGATTAAATTGTTACTAGATAGATACTTTAAAAGGAACATATCAGTTATCCTGTTCCCAGATTTTTAGTTTATAGTTATAAATTTTTTATAAAATTATTCATTTTATTTACACGTATATCATAATTTGGGTATTATGCGTTTTGTACACAGGAACAGTTGGGTATACACAGCGAATGCACGTAAGAATTATATTTGAATACTGTCAATAATAACAAAACGCCAATGGCATAACATTCATCTCGTGTGTGAGTGAATATCGACAATGACTTGGAAATACATGTTGTTCATGTTGGTAGATTAAAAAAACAATAGTAAATACCCGCACCATATTTCACCCCAGGAAATTCAAGTGAACCGCCAAAAAACGGGGCTATTAATGACGTTTACATAATCGATATCCACAGTAGCGCATACAATTGTTGATGTCGTACAGTCATACACGTTATTATATTCACGGGTTAACATGCCAAGTAGATCAGAGATGTCGTCGAACGCAGGTGTGTACCAGGTCCGTGAGAATAGACGACGTTTAGTCGCCGAGCTATTGTTAATCACCAGATATGTATGGGTTGCCGTCGATGGTTACAGTAGTCTGCGGAGGATAGGCTGAAACTCCAAACTTGGAATCAAAAAAAAAAAAAGTCGTACTCAGAAGCCGATTAGAAAAACGCGCGTAAATGCCTTAGTAGTGATATTGTTTGTCGAGCGGAGAGCAGATGAGTACACCGTGAATTCATGCGAATCGCCAAACCACGTGGCCATTGACGACGTTTACGTAACAGATACCTGCGAGAGCATGTTCGCGCAAAATCGTTGTTATCGTAGTCATATACGATGTTGTTATACTTACGGGTTAACGTCCCACGTAGATAGGAGATGTTGGACGAACGCACGCGAGAAAAGACGACGTTGCTTAACACAAGTACCTACAAGCCGTCGCCGTAGTCCGTGAGGTCCGCCGAACGGTGATCGTGAACGTGTGCGACAATAACGCGCGCCAACGATGCCGTCGAATGGAGTCACTTGAGTGTTCTGGAAGGGTCGTCTGTACGCACAGAAAAACCAGAAACAATTAAAAAAAAACGTGAGCGAATAAAACGTGACGGAGAACAGACAAGGAAAATTAAAAAAAATGGACAAACAGGACTGTGGGGCGTGATTCAGCGATTGTGTGTGAACAGCGGGATGCGATCGACCAGTGTGGCCAACAGATTTTACTCACGACGCCATTTTGGCCGACACGAGTGAACCATTAAAATTACATCATGGAGTGCACTTTACACACTTCTCGACAACTCGTTATCAGTCAAATATCAGGGGAGCTATTCTGAAACTCGTACGAAAAAGATCCATATACAAACGTTTCACACGGTTGTTTCCCGTATACGAACTAAAAATGGTATTCTGAAACAATTCTTATTCGTATACAAACCCAAATAGACATTCCCAAATTATCTGTATATGAATAATATTCGAACAGTGTACAGCGGCAAAATCTCAAAAATAATTTTTCATGCAAGAGAAAACATTTTTATACGAGCAACTGCGCATTTCTTCCAATTTCTGTAACATTGTTTTTTTCTTTAGCCATGCCATTTTTCTTTTTTTAATTTAAAATTTATAATAAACTAGATGCTTCGCATCGTCGCCCAAAAGTAGCTGAAAGCGTGCAGTCTTCCCATTCTTTATGGTTTTTATAATTTTTTTATTTTTTTTTTTATTTCGAGCCTCCGGCGCTATATAGACGGTTTAGCAGTCGGTCTCGTAAAAGTCGTTCGCAGGACATTGTGATTCGGTCGTCGCTAAAAAATTCGTCTGATGGGTTCTTAAAAAACGTTCGTCGGGTCGCTGGGACGTACGGATGAGATTATGGTCCGCTGTGAAACTCGGTAAAAGCGTACAGTCTTCTTTTTGTATTTAGTTATGATTTTTATAATTTTTTTTAATGTATGAGGGGTTTATTTCGCGCCTTGGGCGCTATATAGAGACGGTCTAGTGGTCGGTCACGTAAAAATCGTTCGCAGGACGTCGAGATTCGGTCTTCGCTAAAAAATTTGTATATGTGTATAAAATTACGCCAGGGGAGTGGTTGGGGGAATGGGGGTACGTGAACTCTGTGATCCTCCCCGCCGTGACTAAATCACCGGTTCACTCAGTCTCTTTTACATCGTTTGCCAGACGTTAACATTTTTCATATATATATATATATATATATATTTTGCGAATGACAAAATAATAATAAAAGTAATATTAACAATAATAGTAACAGTAAAAATATTTAATCATAAAAATCTTGCACGTGAAAAGACGAAGGACAAATCTAAAGGATATGAATTCCGACAATAATAACAATTTTAAACGAAAACAGCATATATTATTTGTAAAATAAATAAAAATAAAAAATAATTAATTTAATCTATTATAAAAGTAAAACAATTTATTAAAACAACATCTCATATTTGAACGTTTTTGTATGATATAATTGAACAATAGCAAAACTATTTAATGAGTAGTAAGAAAAACATTTTTTTAAAACCAATATTCTCAGAAATAAATAATACTCTAAGTCACATATTGTACATATATGTGTGTGTGTGTGTATCGTTCTAATACATATAGAAAATTCACAAAAAAAAAAAATTAATATACATATATATATATATATAAAATGAATAGGTTTAGTCATTTTTCTTAAATAAATATAATAATCCAAACAATAAATGGGTAACAAAAAAGCTTTAAAACATATCCCTCAAATAATACTGATATTAATGATAATCAAAGCATATATATTTGACATCAAATATAGATATATAGAATGAATTGGAAAAAAAAATAAGGATAGATTGCCCATGCATCTACCATCAAATAAATTACTAAACATATATAAATTGTTATGATCATATGAGCCTGGGCAAAATAACAGCCATATACTGGGCAAAAGAAAAGATATAATTAGTATGCAATACTTGTTACCATTATTAGTGTGTTATTATTATTCATATTTTACATATTTTACTTATTTGATATTATTTATTTAGTTTTGTTTTATAAATTACATGTTTGTTTTAAATTTAATTATATGATGCCTGACACGAAAAAAAAAAAAAAAATTGTTATGATATGCACTCATATCATAACTGAGATCATGTTGTGATGCCGGGTTAGTGTCCCGACCACTTGTTGTTGACCGGTCTGGTTAAATCCGTTGGTCTGAGAAATTCGATAGTGTAAAGGGTCCAGGTATCACGAATTAATAAACTTCGTAAAGATATGAATTTTGTATTTATTGAGTCGTTTAAATATTTATTATAAATGGTTTTACAGAAGTGTATGTTAACACATTGAAAACACGACTGACGACTGCGAAAGAGACGGTTGACGGCAGTCGTATTATACTTATTAAGCATTTTCATTGTGTTAGTATAATATAATAATACTTATTCTATATGTTAAAACAAGGGGTCCTTAACAATGTAATAGAAAATAAACTTTTATAGATTATACTTTAGCAAATACATGTACAAATACGTACAAATAACATACGCTCATATCATAACAAAAATTATTTAAAAATGAATTTGTAATATTTAACAACTATTTCTGTATTGGTTTTTATTATGAACACTTTTTTTTTTATAAGAGCTCAATTTTCTCGGAACACCGATCATAAATCCCACGAGCGTCTCACAACAGTATCACAGATTAGATGAATTCATCTAATCTGAGGCAGTATCGCAAACTGGCTGCGTGCGCGCGCATCTTATTTGTTATCAGTTTATATTTTATCTATTATCACAATTTACATAATATAATGAATAAAAATTAGCTCGTGATTATAATACCAAATTATAGCAAGAGAGTAGCCAATGTATTATATATGTTTATTTATGGTTGACACGGAGATATTGCATGTTCGGTTGCGTTACAAGTGTGTATACTATATAATTATATAAGCTTATTGGTTTGTCATTTTAGTTTTTGAAAATTACTCATAAAAACATATTTTTTTATTCTAAGATTGCATCAGTCGTGATCTTACTACTACTGTAATCAGTGAATTGGACGTTTGTGACATGAATTCATTCAAGAAAGTCCAAGGTTAGATCAGCCTTTCAACATGTTTTATCAGCTGCTAAAAAAATATAGCTGTGTCAGTATAAATTAATTTGTGTACATTATTTTAATAAGTTATAAGGCAACATATCTGGTTTAGATCCCTGGCACTATGATTTGTTATTTGTATAGCCAATCAATAACTTTTTTCTTATAATTATTTGTTTAAGTACCTATTAATAGTGTAATGAACAAAATAAATAACGTTAATCATCATACTTATTTTTATCTTAATCAGAGTTCATTTTATTGTGCTTACCTAAATTTTATTGAGCACTCACAAATCAATAATAATAAAACCATAGGTCTTTTAACAATTTTTTCTTTATAATTTATGTGAATACGAAATCATGATGTATGTTGACTACGGATCTCCTCTTTACTCCCCAATAAAACCACCAACAATCATATTTGTTCATATTTATTATTGTGTTTTTCCACAGAATTGTTAGTCCAATATGTTTAAGAACATGTTTAGTTGAAGCAATATCCATACCAGAAAATAATTCACCCGTATATACTATGGCGATGCGGAATATTGTGCTGAGTGTTTCAAATTTAAATCATGAAGAAGAAGTATATACCATTTCACTATACAATTTTTTTTTTAGTGATTTTGTTATTTCTATAATTTTCAGAAAAGAATAAAAGAAAAAATTGAATACATGGGTGGAATTTTTTCTCATCATTTGCGAGATACTATTACTCATTTAATGGTGGGAAAAGTAGGATCTCATAAATATGCTGTAAGTGAAATAAAATATATGATGTCTTATTTGCTCGAATTAGAAATATGATGTGTTTAGAAATCTATTGAAATGGGAATAATCATTATGACTGAAGAGTGGGTAGATGCCAATTGGGAAGAAAGCGTAGTATGCAATATTGTTTCCACGGATAAAATATTTGATAAATATAGTTGTCCTCCATTTTATAAACTGGAAATTGCTACTTCTGGGCTGGAAGAGATTGAACAGGGACAAATATTCACTTTAATTGATAAAAATGGTAAATTATATTATTTTATTGCTTAATTTTTATGTTTATGTTTTTACCATGTTATTTTTTAGGTGGAAAGTATACACTTCAAATGGAAAAAGACAAAACAAATGTATTGATCTTATTGAAACCTTCAGGTCAAAATTTTATTTATGCTCAACAGTGGGGTTTAATGTGTTTAAAACCTTCTTGGATATACGACAGTGTAGAAAAAGGTTACATGGTTGATATTCAAGGCTATGCTATCAAAAATACAATGTTAAGTTCAACTCCTGCCAATTCTGTATCATCAAATTATAAACGTATGTATAATTAAAAGCATCAAATACTTTATCTTTTGTAGTTAAAATTGAATAAATTTTATAAAAAGTATTATTCATTTTTTGTTATTTAAACAATAACTTAATTTTTATATTATTAGATACTTTTCTTCACACTGATATCAGTAAAATTGCTCTCGAATCAAAATTAACAGTTGAAGAATCAATTAAAAGTTCTAGTAGTCTCATACGTCAACAACTAAATAATTGTATATCGCAAGAACATTGTAAAACACCTAGAAAGAATAACGAGCAATGTTAGTTTATAATTTTAAAAATGTCATTCATTATTTTTATTTTAGCTTTGATTTTAAACTATTTTTTTTATAAAAAATTATTGTTTTAACAGTATTGATATTTTCTATTATAGATCACACAAAAAATATAAATTATATAGCTATTTTAAATGATTCAAGTTTACCTCAAGTAAAGAAAGCTGGTACAGTTCTTGATCGTTGCAAGGTAAATAATTAATTTTTAATGTTTGATGAACCTAGTTATAAATTCACATTTTTTATGCTTATATGTTAGATTTATTTTAGTGCATTTGGTTTAAGTGAAGAAGAGAAATTAGAACGAATAGTAATTTCTACTGGTGGCATTAGGTATACTGAGCTAAATGAATCTATCACCCATATATTAGTTGGTGATTTTTCAGAATCGCTACCCAAATTATTGCATTCAATTCATGGAAAGTAAATATGTTCTTCCTACTTAATCCATTATTAATTATTAATTAATAGAGAAATCATGACACAATTTTAAGCTTTGTTTATTATAATATAAAATATGCACTTTATTCTAGACCTTATATTGTTAATCTTAATTGGTTACTTGAAAGTATAAATTTGAAATGTACTGCTCCAGAAGAACAGTTTATAGCCTATGAATTCATCTCATTCATTTACACCTGAGTTTCCTTCTCTAAGTAAAAAGGTAATTTATACTATTTTGTTATTTTATAGTTAAATAATCTATAGTTAAGGTTTTATTTATAACAAGTTACATATGGTATGTTTAATATACATCTCATCTAAATATATATATATATATATATATATATACACATGTGTGTGTACTATACTGTATACAGAAGGTTTTATTACATCATCGTCAATATTCAGTATATTTATATATTTGTTTATTTTTCTTTATGTATATATGTAATATGTAATGTATATATGACATGCATTATCATCATTATTAGTATTATTTTAGATATTTATTTTACTTATGTATTGTTTTTATTATTTTATTTTTTTGTTACTTTTCTATATGTTTAATGTATATATATATATATATATATATTATATATATATATATATATATATATATACAATTTCTGTCTTGGGTTATTAATTATTTCTGAGATTATTGGTTTATGATTTTTTTTTACTTTAAACATGAAATAGGTTGACTATTGTTCTATTATATTGTACAAAAACATACAGATATAAGACGTTTTAAAAATTGTTTTACTTTTGTAATATGTTAAAGTATTTATTGTTGTTCCTTTTTTTTTTCTTAATAATATATGCTGTTTCTATTTAAAATTGTTTAAATTTTTAAAATTTGAAATTTAAATTTAAATTAAGTTTTTAATTTTTTTGTGACTTTTCTATAAGTCTTAGAAACGCTTTATAAATGTATGTATATACATAAACCATATTTGATAAAATATATATGTTGTCAGGTATATATGTCTTAGTTTATCATTATTATTAAGATTATTTCAGGGATATGTTTTAAAGTTTTTTTTTAAGTGTAAATGTTTTTGGTTAGTACATATTGAAGAAAAATGACTAAACTTATTCATATAATATATATATATATATATATATTTATTATATTCAATTATTTCATTTTTTTGTGACTATTTTATAGGCATTGGAAAGACTTTTACATATATATATGTACAATATATGTCTTGGTCTATTATTTATTTCTGAGATTATTGGTTTTAAAAATGTTTTTTTCTTACCAATAGTTTCGCTACTGTTCAATTGTATTGTACAAACACATTCAAGTCTTAGGATTACGTTGGTGAATGGTCGTCAAAAGACATTATGCCTTAATGCGTCATACTTTTTTGTTGAAAAACGCTGTACATATATATATTCAGTAGTTTATTTGATGGTGGATGCATGGGCAGTCTATCCTAATTTTTTTCCCCGATTCAATCTATATATATATATTTGATGTCATGTATTTTTGTCATTGATTATGTTTGATTTTGATTTTTTTAAGATACACACATACATATATATACAATAAATGTCTTGGTTTATATATAATACTGATATTATTGGTTTATGGTTTTTTTTTTTTTACTAAAACCATGAAATAGGATGACTATTGTTCTATTATATTGTACAAAAACATACAGATATAATATCTGTGTTAAAAATTGTTTTACTTTTATAATAGATTAAATTATTTACTATTGTTACTATCTTTTTACTAATAATATGTGCTGTTTCCATTTAGAATTGTTTAAATTTTTAAAATTTAAAATTTAAATTTAAATTAAGTCTTCAATTTTTTTGTGATTTTTCTATAAGTCTTAGAAACGCTTTAGAAATGTATGTATATACATAAACCGTATTTGATAACATATATATGTATTTATATACAGTAGTTTATTTGATGGTGGACTTATTTTTGTTTCAATCCAATCACTAAATAATAAATATACATATATATATTCATGATGTCATGAATATATGTCTTGGATTATTATTATTTACGATTTTTACGAGACCGACCGGTAAACCGTGTCTATATAGCGCCAGAGTCGAGAAATAAACCCCTCATACATTGAAATATTATAAAATACATACAGACTAAATAAGATGGGAAGACCAAACGCTTTCAGCGAGTTTCACATCAAACCGAAATCTCATCCGTATATACATACACATCCGTACATACACATATACATCCGGTAAACGATTTAGAGGAGACTGAGTGAACCGGTGCTGTAGCCAGGGTCGGGAACTACACCAGATTCTCGTACTCCCTTATTCCTCCCATTCACCATCCTAAATTATATATAAATATACATATATATATACGTACATATATATATATATGTATATATATATATATATATATATATTTATAGGCAAATAAAATGAATCTAAGAATTTTAGAACGACTAAAATAGGGATACAAAATCCAGTGCCCTCAATAAATAAATCTCTGGCTACGGTATTGTAGCGAACTATATATCCCGACCTGAAGCCAGGCGCGGATCCAGAACTTATTTACGGGGGGGGGGGGGGGCATCTTAATCAAAACAACTTCAATCCTCATTTTGTCGCATCGAGTAATGAAATATATTCCAAAACGTTTTCTTGGAAATCGTTCGCGATACACCGAAATAAAACAATAAAATCTGTCTTTATATCTTTATCAAATGTCGAATCGCGTGGCGTTTGCTGCTGCTATCAGAACAATTTATTGACCTCTACGGAAATCTAAATTCTCTATAAAAATCTAATATTTTAAATTAAATTGCATTTGTAATAAATTACAAATAAGCCGAGCGAAAAAGATATAAAAAAATATGTATATTATGAATGTATGAGTGGCTACACTGTTCTAGTTTACAGCAATCGAAAACGCTTATTCGAATAAATGAATCCTTAGTTTTGAAAATTTTAAAAATAGTTCGTTGCATTCACTATAAAGACTTATTATTCTTGATGCTTTGTTTTCATCACCATTTTCATGATATTTTTTTATGTGATTATTAAATTAAAAATCTGAATTGTAAATGTTTTTTGACAATCTTTACACTTAAAATTATGTACAGGTAAATAATCATTGCCATCACTCATGTATATTCCTTAAATGTGCATATAATTTTTTTTTTGTGAAAATTTTTTATTGCAAATAAAACACTTAATTTCTGATTCTATAGATACCATGGTATGAGGGTTGCAGTTGTAATGGCAAGAAAATATGTAGTACATCATAGGGGGGCTTCTTATAAATAAAATCTACTCCCACTTAATGATTTCCAACATTACAGCAATTGTAATTAACAATTTTATTATTAAAGTACAATTTATTGTTGACAAGGTTAAAGTACAATAGAAGTTTAGAAATCCTCAATATGTCTCCTTAATATTACTTATTAATAATCATTATTATTAATTACTATATAGTGCATGTAACTGACTGTAAAATGTCCGTTCCATGACGGGGTCAACGACCGCTTACGATTTTAGTAATATAGATTGTGATATTAGATAAAATATAAACTGATAACAGATAAGATGCGCGCGCACGTAGCCAGTTTGGATGCTGCTGTGAGACGCTCGTTGTAATTCTACCGACATGTTAACGTTATCAGTGTTAACAAATCGGGTCTACATTATCGCTATAAAGCATACATTTGGATATTTTACGAATTCGTGAAACTAATCGTCGATAATTTATAGTCATAGTCTTTGTACATTCATTTATTAGGGTTGCGAGAACGTCAGAACCTCGCAAGGAACATGATGATTTTGCGTGAAGAATAAAAGGAAAGACAAAGAAAGAACGCGTAATATTGTCATTCCTCGGTCAGGTAAGTTCGTGAATCGCCTTGTAATTTTTACTGACGCGATCACATATCTGTCCTTGTTGACCGCATACGATTTTTAACGCGCCTGTTGTTTACGAATTGTCTAGATAAAAAAACTCACAAAGAAGCAGCAAAGAGATTGAAGCTGGAAAATGATCGTGAAAAAGAAACGATCATCCCTCGGCTGTGTATCGAATCATCATTTTTAAAATACTTGGTAAATACTTTTTAAATTGCATTTATTTCGTTATTTTTAACATTATTTTTCTTATAGGAAGGCGTTTTCATGTGGTATATACAACACAAAAGCACCAGAAGTCGATTCCATTTATGTTTGTGTTGTATCTATATTACAAATCCATGTGACACAACCGCTTGTAGATATTCTAGTATTTTTGATTGGACAAAAAAAAAAATCAAAACTTGTAATAAACTCCTATAAGAACGCGTTCGTAGACATTAAATTTTGAGTCAATGAGTTAATTATATTGCTAGTTTATAGTAATTTACCAACTGATAGGCAAGCTCAAATTTTCTATCCCCTACGCCTTCAAATGCCAGAAAAGTAATTATTTGCGTTCAACCTGTTCAGTAAATTATAGCCACTAATTGGCAGAAACATCTTTAACAATTGACAATATTATTTATGTTATTGATCCAGGTTTTTGTAAACACAATAATTTCAATTCGTGAATAGGCATAGAATCATTGGTAGTGATGTCAATTTCAAATATATGATATTTATAAAATATTATTTTGTATTGTTTTTTTAATGCACTGTGTTTCGCACAAACTTATATCAAATAGTTAATTTTCAATAAGATACTTAATTTTTTTTTATATGGCTCATGAATTATGTGTAGTTTATCCTCTGCTACATGAACCACTGGAGAGTAAACTAATTTTTTAATGGAAATAAAATAGATAGTTAGCTAACTGATGTTTTAAGGTGCTTGCACTGGAGCATCTGTATGCATTGGGTGCATTAAATCACAGTGGTGAATTAACCAAATTAAGTGGACTTATGACTGAATCTTCATTAAATCTAATGATGGCTAAAATGGTGTTGGCTTCTGAATAGTATGTATTTATAAAAAAAAAAAAAATACATACGTAAAATATTGATGATGATTGCCATTTACCTACTTCGTGTAAAACCTATTGTGACTATACCAATTTAGTATTCAAATAATTAAATGTTCAATTAATTATCATGTATTTCCTCCTTTTTTTCATGTTTAAATGTTCAGAAGGAGCTGCTACTATAGCTGGAATGTTAAGTGTGAATAGTATCATATTCCACCAAGCTATGGATAATATAATTTTAGCGAATACTGCCTGTAAAACCTTTTTTTTCACAAGTTGGTGATCATTTGGATTTATTAAACGTTTATGACCAATGAGCTAATACGGAGTTTGGTATAAACTGGTGCTATGCAATTTATATTCAACATAGGTCAATGCGCTGAGCTCGAGATGTTAGAGATCATTTAATTGATTTAATACAGCGTGTCGAAATGGAACTCGTTTCAAATCCAACTGAAACTATGAATTTCCGAAAAGTATTAAATTAGTTACAAAATTTATTAAAAATAAAATAATAGAGTATAATATAAAAGAATAATAAAAAACTACCCAAGGTAACAGAGAAAACTATTTCTGAAATGAAAAAACTAATTTAATGATAATATAAAAACCTTGAATTGGGATATATATTACTTGACATCTATTAAAAATTAAGCATTAAATTTGATTTCAATTTTGAACACACTATAGTAAACTTCATTTATATAAATATACTTAACTATATAAAAAAAGCCAATGAATATTATTAAAGAAAAAAGAAAATATAAATATTGTATATGTGTGTTTATTTCTACCGGCTTCAACGGAAAGTCATCATCAGGTTCAATACAAATAAAATAAAACTGATGATTAAATTAAAAGTAAATTTAATAAGAAAAAAATGCATAGAGAAATACGACAGAAATAACATAGAGAATATTATGAAAGTTACAATTAAATGACATAGAGTTAGATGAAAAGAAAAAAAAAATATATAATAAAAGTATATCAAAAGGCTAAATAGTAGTGTATATAATAACAGCGACTATGGTATGATATTAATATTATCTAATATATATTGACATGGAATGTTATTTTTTAAATTTGTTTGTATATTTAAGATATCTATAAATTTATTGTGTTTAATTTCTTTAAAAATATGTAATTCTTCCAAAACATAATTGTTATAAATATTATTTTATAGATTTAAATTGTCTAAGCTTTGATATTTATCAAAAGTAACAAAATGATTATTTTCTAAAACATGTTTTTTTGCAAAATTTAAATTTGGATTAGTTGTTTTTAATCTTATTTCAGAGATGTGATCTTTATATCTTGTATTAAAAAATCTTAAGGTTATATAAATTTGTAAAAATGAGGAAAATTGTTTATTTTATAATTTATTTGTTTGATTAAATAATTATTAATATTGAATGTGATTTTAATATTATTTACATTATTATTTAACATTTTTGCGAATACTTCTAAAAATAAATTTTGATATTTCATACTACAATAATTATTAACATAAATTATTAAATTAGGTTTTCTTATGTTTTCTTTAATTTTTTTTATGCCATCCATTACTAGACCTTCTTTCTGCATATTGTAGTAAAATTAAAATTGGTATGGAGAGAACTCCAAACAATATTTCTTCACTTAGATATTTAATTCTACTACTTATTCAAGAATACGGGATGATGGGTTCAAGGATTCTTTATACAGCGATATATATTGGTATATTTAAAAATCTCTTACCTAGAGATTGTTTTCTTGATTTTCCTTTTAAATGAATAACAACATAAATGTTTAAACTTGAACACACTTTATTTATTTTATTTAGAACATTAAAACACTTTGAATTTCGGGATACTTATATGTTAACTGTGGTTCTGTTGAGCTCTGGCGGGGCTCTGGCAAGACGGGTCGAGATAGAGTTGTCCGTCGGCGATATTATTTTAATTGCCCTCCCAAAAGGGCATATGTAAAATGATGATAGCCGCTCTCTTATTCACAAAAGTAATTATATAATTTGATAATGAGTGGCTATCATTACATCCCCCAAACTTTTTTTGTTACGTCCTCGTATATAATATATATATGACTATGACTTAAATAATATAATGAATACAATATTAGTATCAAAATTGTAAATATATATAAATATAAATGTGCATTTTTGCATATGATTTTAATTTGTCGAGGTACATAAAAATTTACAATTTGTGTTTAATCTAATTTTCTTACGTTAAATAAATTCACATTATATATTATGTTCGTATATAATACGTTACATTTAATTTTCTTATTATGATCTTACAGTATTTGAATACTTTTAAATATAATTATCTTTGATAATTTAATAATAATATTTTTTTTTTAATATACTGTGAATATAACTATTATATAAAACGGTTTTAGTTTTAAGTCTACAGGCTATAATCTAAGCACTAATTTTAGATAACAATAATTTTAGTAAGTATATATAAATATGATTTTTTATAGATTATTAAATATTTGAAAATATAGTAGTTAATATTATTGTTATTATTAATAAATGCATTCTAAAAATTCACCTTTGGAATAATTTGAAATGTTTATGACGTGTTTTAAATCTTCAATGTCAACTAGTATTACATCTTTTACCATATGTAATTCACCTTTTTCTCATATTACCTTTACAAAGTTTTCATTTCAATATTCAATGAATAAAGATCATTTTTATTTTTTTATTTTTTTTTTATAGACTGTCTTATAATAGAACGCACATTTGAAATCTTTTCGACCATAGCTTTGTTTTTAGCTAATTTAAAATTTTTTTTTTTTTTAAAAATCGTGACCAGGGATAAATGGTCCGACGATATGGTATAACACACAATTTTCAATTAATGAATATTGACCATTTTCAACTTTTATTGCTATTTTAATATTAAACACCTTTTTTTTAAACCTTATTTGCTTTATTATATAATAATTAACAGAATTTTTTTATATAGACGATGCTACATTATATCGTCATTACAATACATTAATTTTATATTATAATTTATAATGTGATGTTTATTAAATGTAATATTCTATAATATAAGTTAAGTTTTGTACATTTATCATGATATAATATAAACATTTTTATGCTATAGTTACAATGTTATTAGGATCTAATTATAATAATGTGATGTAAAAAAAATACAATCTAATATACACACATATATATATACACATATATATATATAATACTAATTAACTAAATAAAACTAAATAAAATTTTTAATATTCTTCATTAATTAATGCTGATAATTTTTTTTTTTTTTTTTTTTTTTTTTTTTTATACATTTAAATGAAATATTTATTAATTTAAAATGAAATACAATTAATATTTTTTAGAATGACTAAATAAATAATACAAACATATTAAATAGTATTACCTGTCATTAAAATTAAATTAAATAATCTATTAAAAATGAATATGTTGGCATGTGCTTGTTGATACCTAAGAACTTATTTATGTTAAAATGAATATATATATGAATGCATACAAAAATATCATATATGTATATATATATATACATTTTTTTTTTTTTTTTTTTTTTTTTTTAACTAATAATTGTAATTATTCAAATTTTTGGAAAAATACTCAAAAATACATTGATTTCCTAAAATATCATAATTATAACTTTTTATATAGATTATTTATATATTTATTTGTTTGTTATACATTCTTATGTTAATTATTTATTTGTTTTATAATGCTATTTTTATAATTATATATGTGCATATGTTTTTTTTTTTTTTTTTTTTTTTTTTTTTTTTTTTTATCTATGTACGTATGGTTTCATTCTTCTGACGTGAATTATGTCGTCAATTATTTTATTATTTATTGTTAATTGGACTTTGTAATTTAGATCATTAATTTTATCTATTATTTTGAATGGGCCTTTATATTTAGATGCGAGTTTAGGGGACTTGCCTAGTTCATTAAATGGAAATTTTATTAATACAAGGTCTCCTGGTTTAAATGTGATTAAGCGATGTTTTTTGTCGTGATATTTCTTCTGTGAGTTTTGTGCAGTTTTTATTAAATTTGGAATTTTATCTCTTAATTGGTTTAATTCAACCAGGGATTGTTTTATATCATAAGGAATATTGTTTGGGTAAGTTAGAAAATGTAGAAAATTTGTTTTGATTGTTTTTTGATTTTCCTGATTGCAATAAAGTTTCTAAAGTTTTATTTAATTTTTCATTATTTTCATTAGATATTTTTATTTGTTTATTAAATTGTTCTGTGATTTTATTTATTTGGTCATGTATAATTGTATTTTTTATGTCTATTGGTGATTGTATTGCTTCTCCTGTTACCATGAATTCTACATTTCGTATTTTCGAATATTGTCTTTCAGTTGTTTCAGTGTGAAGTTATCCATCATGCCTATATATCTGGTGATGGTTGGTCTTAATCCTTTCATTATATAACGAACTATTTCCTCTTGGGACATGTTAGAGTCTAAACGCTTACATAGGGATTCTGTTTCATTTATAAATGCTGTTATAGGTTCGTCATCCAATTGTTTGCGTTTTTCTATAAAGTGCGAAGCATAGGTTTTTTTGTTATTGGTTCAAATTCAAGACGAAGTTTTTGTTCGAATTCTGGCCACTTAATATTAATTGTTGAATCGGTTTCTATATTGTCATAAAATGTAAGGGCAGATCCTTCTAAAAATGCTGGTATAAATTGAATTTTTTGTTCCTCAGTCCAGTTATTTATAGAGGCTGCTCTGTGAAATTGTTTTTAGAAAAATGTCAATGTTTTCTGAGATAGATCCTGAAAACGTTCCAAGGTTTGAAATATGGAGTTTTTGTTTCCATTTTTATTGGATTGTTTTTGTAAAATTTGTTTATTTTGATTTTCGTGAGTGATAAAGTCAGATGGTATAGATTCACCGTTTAAGTATTGTATTAATCTTGTTTTAAGTTCAGGTAATGTACCAGTATTAATTAGACCGCGTTTATGTAATTCGATTTCTAAATCTGTTTTATTTAATTTGCTTATTGTGTTTGAGAATGATTCAAAAATTGGATTAATAGGGCAATCGTTTTATTTTAGACATTTATTTGTATGTGATATTTATATATTTTTATTAATTATTTTTTATTTATTTATTTTTTTTTATTTTTTTTTTTTTTTTATTTATTATGATAGATGTGATTGTATTTAAATAATGTTAATGGTATTTTTTACTTATTATAATATATAATATATACTGCTGTATAAGAACCTCAAATTCAGTAATATAGTGAAATGAGCTTTATAGTTGGGCGCCACTTTGTAGTAAATTAAAAATTGGTATGGAGAGAACTCCAAACAATATTTCTTCACTTAGATATTTAATTCTACTACTTATTCAAGAATACGGGATGATGGGTTCAAGGATTCTTTATACAGCGATATATATTGGTATATTTAAAAATCTCTTACCTAGAGATTGTTTTCTTGATTTTCCTTTTAAATGAATAACAACATAAATGTTTAAACTTGAACACACTTTATTTATTTTATTTAGAACATTAAAACACTTTGAATTTCGGGATACTTATATGTTAACTGTGGTTCTGTTGAGCTCTGGCGGGGCTCTGGCAAGACGGGTCGAGATAGAGTTGTCCGTCGGCGATATTATTTTAATTGCCCTCCCAAAAGGGCATATGTAAAATGATGATAGCCGCTCTCTTATTCACAAAAGTAATTATATAATTTGATAATGAGTGGCTATCATTACAATATATAATATATTATTGTTTTGGAAATAGTTTTTGTTAATAATAACGATAATTGATTGTTTAATTTCAAGAATTTCATTTGGATTAAAATTACTATTAAGAATAAGCTTATTTTTAAATATATTTAATGCGTCGAATTTAGGAATAGATGTATATAAATTGTTTACATCAAGGTTAGTATCATTGGTATCATTAATATTGTTTATTTTTTCAATTAAATCATAAGAATTTCATATTGATCTTTCATTAGGGAATTTGAATTTTTGTTTGATTAGTTGATCTAAAAATTTAGCTAAATTATATGGTGGAGCATTTCTGAAATTAATAAATGGTCTGATTGGATGATGATTGTATTTGTGTAATTTTATAAACGGGTGTATTTGTGGAGCAGTAACATTTATATTATTTAATAAAAATTATTTCTGATTTCTAGATATAATTGCAGTTGTATAATTAATTAAATTATAAATTTGTTTAAATGAATTGTAGAACTGTCAGATGTTAAAGTTTCGATATTATTATTTATTTATGAATTATTAAGTTTTGTTTCAAATATTATTGGTATATGCAATAATTATAGAATTTGATTTGAACACTGGGATGATTTCAGATTTATTTTGTTATTGAATACAATTATTCTATATGGTGATTTATACAATTAAAACCTATCGTATCAGATGTATATCGAAGTAATGAACTCTCGGGTTAATAAATATTAATGGTTTCACTTTATTATAACGCGTAATATTTCGCTTTGTTTAACTCGATCGTGGTTCGGTCGTGCGTAACAGATACTATATCCAGCACTAATATTTTGATTCGACACACCTCAATGATATACGATTGAAAAGTATTTGAAAATGAAATTCGCGCGCGCGGTATAAATGTTATCATATTGTTATCTACGCGGTACGAGATTAACAGAAATGATACGTAATTCTACCGCCATGTTAACGTTATCAGTGTTAACAAATCGGGTCTACATTATCGCTATAACGCATACATTTGGATATTTTACGAATTCGTGTAACTAACCGTCGATAATTAATAGTCATAGTCTTTGTAAATTCATTTATTAGGGTTGCGAGAACGTCAGAACCTCGCAAGGAACATGATGATTTCGCGTGAAGAATAAAAGGAAAGACAAAGAAAGAACGCGTAATATTGTCATTCCTCAGTCAGGTAAGTTCGTGAATCGCCTTTAAAAGGTTACGTCACCCTTAAAAGGTTACATTGGTGAACGCGATGGGAATTGACCGTCGGTTATTACTCGCCCGGTTTAGATTCTGTAATTTTTATTGACGCGATCACGTATTTGTCCTTGTTGACCGCATACGATTTTTAACGCGCCTGTTGATTACGAATTGTCTAGATAAAAAAACTCACAAAGAAGCCGCAAAGAGATTGAAGCTGGAAAATGATCGTGAAAAAGAAACGATCATCCCTTGGCTGTGTATCGAATCGTATCATAAATACCTAGAAAAGAGAAAAGACGAGAAAATTATCAAACTTGAGGACAATATATTAAACAATGAATATTTATTTGATATCGAAGAGTAAGTTTTAAGTTTTTGTTCTATAAATACGTATGAGGTTATAAAAAATATTTTTTTTCTTTTAGCTTCACACTATGGCAACGTATTGAAATAGAGCACAAAAAGAAGTTGTTAAACCTCGCAAAAAAAATCATGAAAAAGCTTGAGAACCTATTAATGTCAAGTGCTATCCAAATATTGAAATTTGAGGTGAACAAAGTTCCAATTACCTAACAACAAAATTGGTAGGAAGAACAAACATCTTTGTCTGTTTTTATATTTGGTCCTAAAAATCAAAAGTAAAAATTGTTGAATGATGATCAAATGGACTTTCTTCGAGTTGCACATATACTTGGCACTGATAACGTACGTTGTTTGATATTTAATTCTGTTTAAATGATTTGTATTCAATACTTTTTGATCTTTTTTATATTTATTTTTTTTAGGAGAAATAAGAAATAACTGAAAAACTAAGTAGACAACTTAGAAAGAAAAAAAATCATAGAAGAAACACAAAAAAATTTGCTAATATATAAATTCAAAAAAGAATAAGTTCAAGCTGTCAGAGACCATTAAGTAATAATTTTATTTTTATGATTTCGCTGAATTTAACTGTAGTATAATTTTTTTTCTCAGATTCTTGTCTTTGAAAGTGAGCTGGTTTAGACAAAACACCACAAATTCCACAATAAAAAAT
Source organism: Schlechtendalia chinensis (assembly GCA_019022885.1). NCBI lineage: Eukaryota > Metazoa > Arthropoda > Insecta > Hemiptera > Aphididae > Schlechtendalia > Schlechtendalia chinensis. The sequence goes on from JAFHKX010000014.1 coordinate 2,162,543, forward strand.
TGGATATAATCAGCCCAAAAATGTTCCTGCTATGTCGGTTGCTGTTCGTGTTGCTGTAGAGATGTCCTTTAAACTTGGAAATGAAGTAAAAATCCACAATATTCCAAAAATTAATGTCAAATTGAGTTTTTTACATTTAACATTATTTTTAGGTCAGTTATAGTATACGTTTTGTAGATTGTACATTAGAGCGTCCCATTATTAAGTATATGACTGATGGGATGTTACGTAGGAAATTTTTGTCAGAACCTGATTTGCAGTCTTATAATGTAATGATTGTTGATGAAGCTAGCATACGTGCCCTTCACACTGATATTTTATTTTGTTTAGTAAAACACGTAATAAGATTCAGGCCAGACTTAAATTTATGAATCTCTGGTATCACAAAAGACGCACAAAAGTTTTCCCAATTTTTCAATGATGCTTTCATTTTTGAAATACCTGGTGAGTGTTGTTTAAATTACATTTATTTTGTTATTTTTAAAATTATATTTCTCATAGGGATGCGTTTTCCTGTGGATATATACCACAGACTATATGAAAATATATATATATACTATATTTTCAAATAGTCTGTGTATATACTACACAAAATCACCAGAAGCTGATTATATTGATGCGTGTGTTGTATCTCTATTACAAATCCATGTGACATAGGCGCTTGGAGATATTCTAGTTATTTGTGGTTGGACAAAAAAAAATCAAAACTTGTAATGAACTCCTATAAGAACGCGTTTGTAGACTTTAAATTTTGAGTCAATGAGTTAATTATATTGCTAGTTTATAGTAATTTACCAACTGATAGGCAAGCTCAAATTTTCGATCCCCTATGCCTTCAAATGCCAGAAAAGTAATTATTTGCGTTCAACCTGTTCAGTAAATTATAGCCACCAATTGGCAGAAACATCTTTAACAATTGACAATATTATTTATGTTATCGATCCAGGTTTTTGTAAACATGATAATTTCATTTCGTGAACAGGCATAGACTCATTAGTAGTGAACTGGTCGAGTAGCTGCTGGCAAATGTTTCCGTTTGTATACAGCATAGGCTTATAAATGTGAACTAGAAGATAATAGAGTTCCAGAAATTTAAAGAATTAATCTAGGTAATGTTGTGCTAATGTTGAAGGTCCGTGGTGTTAAAGACTTAATACATTTTGATTTCCTATATACTCCGCCACTGGTAAGTAAACATATTTTTAATCAAATATAAATAGATGTTTATCCAACTAATGTTTAAAGGTCCAGTGCAAGCTGGAGCAACTGTATGCATTGGGTGCATTTAATCACAGTGGTGAATTAACCAAATTAGGAGGACATATAGCTGAATTTCCATTTGACCTCATGATGGCTAAAGAGCTGTTGGCTTCTGAAAAGTTTGTATTTATAAAAATGAAATAACATAATTACAATTTTAATGATGATTTTCATTCTCCAAAACTTTGTTGTAAAACCTAGCAAATACAATTATTCCAATTTAGTATTCAAATAATTAAATGTTCAAATTAATTATTATGTATTTCTTATTTTTTTCAGGTTCAAATGTTCAGAATAAGCTGCAATATATGTGGAATAAGTGTGATAATGCCATATTCTACAGATCTAAGGATTAACTAATTTTTAGCTACTGTCTGTAAAAACTTTTTTCTTACAAGTGGTTATCACTTGGCTTTGTTATAATACGCTAGATATCCTAATAGAAATAAAATGAATCACTGTACAAAATGATTAAAAAATGTTTTAAACTATAATTGATGTAAAAGGAAAACGAATGCAATTATTGAATTAAATGTTCAATACTCTGTGGAGGTTCTGACACTTCCACGCTGATGTTCATATGCAGCGAGCTGTTCTACTGTCCGGTCTAAAGGGTTTGTTCAGCACATTCCTTTGGTTTGACATTGGTTCACAATAAATAATAATGTAATATAGTATTGTACGATTACATATATTCTAATACTATTTTAATCAGTGATTCGTAACACCCCTACCCCTAAATGGAACATGGGAGATTAATAGTCCCAAAGTTTCAAAAAATGACAATAATTATTATTTTTTAATTAACTTAATTTAGTTGTTTTTCTGAAAGCTCAGTCTCAGCAATATCTGGCTTGTACAATTATTCATTACTCCTATTGAGTTTAAACACTATTGTAGTATTCTTTAAATATAATTAAAGAGTTGTCAAGAAGTTATCGCTTTTTTTTTATTCCATTTATTAATTAATTTGGGGTGATTGGTTCGAAGATTCTACTGTAGCAATATATATATATATATGTTTATATTTAAAATCTCTTACCTCCGAAATGTTCTTGGATGTATTCCTTTTTTAATTAAATAATTAAATATATAAACATTAACATCGAGAGGCAGCAGTATGTTGATTTTGAGTCTCCGAACGTTTTTTGGTGACGAATCGAGAGTGTGTTGTTCGTTGCTAATATTATTTTAATTACTCTTGTAAAAGGGTTTTATATAATATGATGATAGTCACTCTTTATTTACAAAAGTATACATATTATTTGATAATGAGTGGTTATCATTACAATATCTTTTATTTAAATTCAGTGAGTAAACGTTTTTAATATAGTTTAATTATTTTTACTAATATTCCTATAAAATAAAATAATTTTCTGAAATGGAGAATTCAGATATTAAAAATAATATTTGGAAAAACAGCTAACTAATTTGATTGCTAGCACTATAAGTTATCAATGACATTATTGTAAAAGTAATAACATATAATGTGGATTTAGTGTGATTGTGAAATTATGTTCCTTAAAATGTCATAGTTCATAATTTGAACATAAATAATTCATTATAATATTATATTATAGTTTTTAACATCAACTAGTGTTGTTCCTATAAACTATAACAATTATCTATTATCAAATATATATATATGTTTAATGTTATAAATTATATCTTGTTTCGGTTGATCTATCAACAAATTTAGCTGTTATGAATGTTTTGGTATATGGTTTGATGTATGTATAGTCAGTAGTAATTTTTATTCTGCTATTTATAACAAAATATTTTGACAAAACATTTATATAGAAGTAATTTTTCTTGCACTAAAAATTCAAAAAAAGGTTAAGTCACAAATTTGTATTTTGGCACTTTCTTGGTGCAGTTCACATGAGTCTTATTTATTTTTTAATGTTAAATGAAAAATTTTTAAATACATTGTTGCATTTTAAATATTCGAATTATGCTTAAGTTTATATAAGTGAGTATTCATGTATTGTTTTAATACATTACTTGTATTTATTTAATATAATTTTGATAAATTTATAAAAAAAAAAAACTTATAAATGGTTTTGACATGTAAGATAAAAATAAGTCATATATATTTAAATATCTAATTTTTAGTTTTGAAGATGAAAAAAGCAATAATAATAAAAACATAAATATTATACACATTGAAATCGGTTTTTTCTTACTTATTTTGATTTGTAGATTTTGATCATACAGATACACATCATTTATTGACATATAACCTATTTTATTATTTGTATACGAAATAGAGAATTTCAGGTTTAAATTTATTTGAAAATATTTTATAAAAATTAATCAATGACAATAAAAATAAATGATTTTACGTTATTATATAACGTAATATGTCTTTGTAAAACTCGATGTGATTTGGTCGTGCGTAACAGATACTATTCCCAAAAATATTTTAAGTTTGATACAACATCTATGATATTCGATTGAGCAGTATTGAAAATGAAATTCGCGCGGCGGTATCAATGTTATCTATTGTTATCTACGCATATGTAATAAAAACGGAACTAATTCACAGATTAGATGAAGTATACACTTAAAATGGAAAAACAAAAAAAAATGTATTGATCTTATTGAAACCCCCCCTTGAAATTTTATTTATGCTCAACAGTGGGGGGTTTTAATGTGTTTAAACCTTCTTGGATATACGCAGTGTAGAAAAATGTTACATGGTTGTATTCAAGGCTATGCTATCAAAAATACAATGTTAAGTTCAACTCCTGCAATTCTGTATCATCAAATTATAAACGTATGTATAATTGAAAGCATCAAATACTTTATCTTTTGTAGTTAAAAATGAATAAATTTTTATATAAAAGTATTATTCATTTTTTGTTATTTGAACATAACTTAATTTTTTATTATTAGATAATTTTTTCACACTGTAAAAATTGCTCTCGAATCAAAATTAACAGTTGAAGAATCAATTAAAAGTTCTAGTAGTCTCATACGTAACAACTAAATAATTGTAGATCGCAAGACATTGTTAAAAACCTAGAAAGTATAACGAGCAATGTTAGTTTATAATTTTAAAATGTCATTCATTATTTTTATTTTAGCTTTGATTTTAAACTATTTTTTTTATAAAAAATTATTGTTTTAACAGTATTGATATTTTCTATTATTGATCACACAAAAAAATAAAATTTATAGTATTTTAAATGATTCAAGTTTACCTCAAGTAAAGAAAGTGGTACAGTTCTTGATCGTTGCAAGGTAAATAATTAATTTTAATGTTTGATGAACCTAGTTATAAATTCACATTTTTTATGCTTATATGTTAGATTTATTTTAGTGCATTTGGTTAAGTGAAGAAGAGAAATTAGAACGAATAGTTAATTTCTATGGTGGCATTAGGTATACTGAGCTAAATGAATCTATCACCATATATTAGTTGGTGATTTTTCAGAATCGCTACCCAAATTATTGCATTCAATTCATGGAAAGTAAATATGTTCTTCTACTTAATCCATTATTAATTATTAATTAATAGAGAAATCATGACACAATTTTAAGCTTTGTTTATTATAATATAAAATATGCACTTTATTTAGACCTTATATTGTTAATCTTAATTGGTTACTTGAAAGTATAAATTTGAAATGTACTGCTCAGAAGAACAGTTTATAGCCTATGAATTCATCTCATTCATTTACACCTGAGTTTCTTCTTAAGTAAAAAGGTAATTTATACTATTTTGTTATTTTATAGTTAAATAATCTATAGTTAAAATATCAAAAACTATTTTTTATTTTTAAACACTCCCAATTAAAAATTAATTGTCATTGAAACCTATTATCTTTCAATACTCAAATATTTTTTTTTTTATTTTAGGGCATATATATGATGAAAAATGAAACATTATTTCAACTAAAAGTTGCACATAAAACTATGTGTGCACGTGTGGAAGTCGATCGAGTCGAGAAGTTGAAGTTGGTGACCGTCTTTCCTGGTCGAACGGTCTGAACGGAAAGCGTAGACTTTCACGTCTGAGTCTTATGATCGTAGGTGAACGGTCGTGTAAAGACGATACGCCTTGATTTGTTATACTTTTTTGTTGTAATCGTGATACACATTCGAGTATACACTGTCTGTGTATAGTATTGTTACATTCCTTTACTATTCGCTACGGTTTCGACAAAAAGTAATCTACTGGTGTCCTTTTTTTTTTTTTTTTTTTTCAAACAAGTTACATTGGTATGTTTAATACACATCTCATCTAAATATATATTTATATACAATTTATATCTTGGATTATTAATTATTTTGAGATTATTGGTTTATGATTTTTTTTTTACTTTAAAAATGAAATAGGTTGACATTGTTCTATTATATTGTACAAAAAACTACAGATATAAGACGTTTTAAAAATTGTTTTACTTTTGTAATATGTTAAAGTATTTATTATTGTTTTTTTTTTTAATAATATATGCTATTTTTATAAAATTGTTTAAATTTTTAATTTTTTTGTGACTTTTCTATAAGTCTTAGAAACGCTTTATAAATGTATGTATTCAATAAACCATATTTGATAAAATATATATGTTGTCAGGTATATATGTCTTAGATTATCATTATTATAAGATTATTTCAGGGATATGTTTTAAAGTTTTTTTTTAAGTGTAAATGTTTTGGTTAGTACATATTGAAGAAAAATGACTAAACTTTTCATATTATATATTAATAATATTTATTATATTCAATTATTTCGTGGCCTTGGACAATTGACTAATGTAAGAAACATTTTCTTTTTTTTTAATACATTATATTCATGTAGATGGTGGGCTGATAATCAAAGATGGAGTTTTTTGGATATTATTCTCTGCAGTGTTAATGTGTTGTATATATTATATAAAGAGCAACTTAAAAGGTATAACTATTGATATTTTCATGAATAATAATATGTTACATTGTTCCTGGCCAACATAAAACAAATAATGTTATAAATGATAGAAATATACTGGCATACTTATATAATTTAATAATAAAAATCAAATGTATTATAATCTATATTAATTTTATTTATTTACAAAGGTAGGAAAATTAAAGTCATATGAATTTGGAAGACGTTTTCGAAGTCGTATACAAAATTTCTACAGTCGCTACAATAGTAGTTTAGTTTTTGTACAGAGTACAGGGATGACAGCATCAGTATTTTTAGCAGGAGCATTTCCGCGGAAAAAAAAACAAATTTTGGACAATAATTTGAGATGGATACCTATTCATTTATTCGATACCTTCAAATGAAGACAATGTAAGTTTAATTTTTAATTTTTTTGGCGGGCTATATGCAATTATTGGTTTTACAATTTTTTTCAAAACAATTTTGAAGCAGAAAATGTCAAGTTTTATATAGTTCATTTAATCTCTAGGTCCTAAGCAAATTTGGTTTCATATCCATTTTTAAATACAATGATTTTTTTGTTACTTTTAAAATTTATAATAATATAATTATGTGTATATAACTGCCGAAGTTAAATAAAACTATTATAAAGGTTATTTAATTTTTATGTTTTTTATTATGTTTTTGAAATTATTTTAAAGTATACAAAATACAAATTATCACATATTTTAATATTTAGATTCTCAGAGTTACAAAATCCTGTCCGCTTATAATGTAGAGTTTGAAAAAATAAAAAAAATGAAACAGAAAAACAATGTTAACTAAGTATGAAAATTTTTTCAGTTATGTATCGAATCATACGGGTATGGAAATAAAACATCTTTCAGACGTTGAAAGTTATTTAATTCATTAAATATTCAAGTAATTTTATATTAATAACCTACGTAATTAAATATTTATATCATTAAAAAATAAAAAATTATGTCTGTAAAAATCTAATCATTTTATAATTTTATATAGCAAAGAAATCATATGACTCTACCGTCTTGGGTAAAAGTAAAAAACTACATGAGTTTTATGGAAGATATTGTTTTAGAATGGTTAATTACCTATTCAAAAACAGATTTAATGAAAAAATGAGGTCTGGTAAACTTATTGGTGAAATTGTTAAACATTTAAGAGACAAAATGGACGAAAGATTAAACCAAATAGAAAAATGTTTGCATACTTTAGTCATGAGCAGACCCTAATAGATTTTTTACATACATTGGGAATGAAAAATCTCTTTTTAACCTGGTTACGGAGCGCTTTTGTCGAACTACATAAAATCAAAGGAGAACATTACGTAAAGTAAATATCCATTAATATTATTGCTTATACAATGAACAACATCAAAAGACAAAGATCAATTATTATAAATTTTATTTTTAATTAAAATATTTGTTTTTTCAAGATCCTATATTCGAAAACTTACGATAGTCCAATGTTCTCTTTTAGAGATGGAAAGTCAAACAAGCTTTTTACCAACTTTGGAAGATTTCATAATAACAACTGAAAATTATGTACCAAAAAATTGGGATAAAGAATGTCAGTTAAATAGGTTATTTTATTATCATGTTATATATACGTATTTACAATAATATATATATTTATTGATGCGAACCGTATACTCAATAAATTATGATTGCTTATGAAACTATTGATTAATGTAGGTTAAATGATTTTGGCGCTAGAGAATACTATTTACATTCAATGTTTAGAAAAGTACATTTTTAAATCTTTTTTTTCGACATATTTAATTTATTTTTAATAAATTAAATATTATTATAAATTATAATTATTGATTTTTAATAATTTTACAAATCAAAAATATTTCAATTTTCAATTATAAGATGTTGTTTGCTATCAAATATGTTGATTGATCGTACTTATTGTTCCTGTTTTAAATAAATAATCAAGTTTTGACTTTGTAAACTTTGTTATTTTTTTTAATTAAGTAAATGTGCTTGTTTAGAATTTAAACTTTAGATTATCCATACTATACTTTCAATAACTTTAATATTAATATTTAAATATCAGTAATTGATTTCTCGATATTGGTTACGTAATATCACCAAAATAATTAATTGATATTATATTATTAGTCAGATTCTTCGGACCGTAGTTGCGATACGAGTGAACATGTGCGCGTCCGTTCGTGAGTATATGACATATTTATAGCAATCACTGTTTTGGTAAATTAAAATAATTTTTATTGTGTTAATTTAAATGTAAAATAAATGTATAACAATAACCACAATCAAATTTCCAAATGCTACTGTTAACAAATTTACTGCTGCCAATAAGGATTTCATGCTAACAGGAGCCCTTAAAAATATTATCTATAAATAATATTTCAAATTATAATAAAAAAATAATTTTAAATATACTCTTTGTGTGAATGCGAATTCTAATGATGTAATTGAGAACATGATTTTCAGCAGCAGTCATCATAATAAATTTGAGGTAACTGCCATGCTATATGAATATAATTACCTTCTTCTATCACCACCAATTTTGAATTCTATAAGTTGATTAATTGTTTACAAAAAATACTATTAACTACAAAAATATAAACATTTTCAAATACTTACTATTTTTTTCTGAATTATGTTGAAGTACAAGTGTACTCATACTAGCTGGTAACAAATTTAATTCCAAGATAAACTCTTTATCTAGAAATACTTGATATCTGAAAAATATATATAAACTATAAATAAAATTGTATTTATAATAAATAGTGTAAGTTCATTGAACATGATGTATCAAGCATAAAAACAATAGGGTATGATATTTCTTTTGATACTGGTGTATATTTGATGTCTAATGTTTCCAATGAACCTAAATTGTGAACGGCTATGTTTGTAGAATTTATTGTCACATTACAATTAAAACCATTGAACACCCTAAGTTGGTCTTCACCAGCTGGTATTTGTATTGATTCACCCTAAAATAATAAATAATGTTTAATAGAAATGTATTTAATATTATTACAAATAAAGGTAAACAAATTTAATTTTTAAATATACATTAATTTTTCTCTCCAAAACAAAACATAAATAAACCATAAGGAAAATAAAAAAATTTGAACTTGTAAATTAATGATTAATAAAATCAGGATCATAAGTCGCATAGTATTTGCTTACAATTATGTATTTTTTCTACTGTAAATATTGAATATTATGAAAAATTAAATAAAAAGATTTTTTTTTTGGATATTAAAAATTGATATAAATTTGAATCACATACTGTGGATTTTTTTATATGAGGATAAATTATTAATTATTTTTAGCAATTAAATAAGATGTTAAATAATTTTTTTTTTAAATATCTATGCAATTACTATTTATTTAAATAATAATATAATTTTGTAATTTTATATATATATAATTATATAAATATTATATATTATAATTATATAATTATATTAATATATAATAAATATTATTATCAAATGATAAATAACCATATTAGTTTTTTTTTGTATTTCTATATTTGTATAAATTGAATTGATTGTAAAAATTGTATATCACAAAATAATTATTTAGTTTTTTAGATAAACTTTCTTTTACAATTATCAATAAGCACTAATATAATTAATAACATTTAACGACTAAAAACATATTCGTATTTACTACGAATATGTTTATTATTATTATTAATATGTTTATTATTATTCTTTATGTCTATGAATTTGAAATTTTAATAATTTTTTATGACAATTTCGTTTTTTATTACATCACCACTATATCCAGTTTAAGTAATTGACAATTAATAATTATATTATAAAATATACTTACGATGATTTCGTTTTGCACAGCAGCTGATAGAACAAAAGCTAAAGCAGCAAGAAAACCGCCTAATGAAATTTTTTGTAATGGTTTGCGAATACCGAGCTTGGCTAAAGTCGGATAAACTGCAATTTCAAAAAATGGAATAAATAACAGAACGAGAAGTGGATTTATCACATGCATTTTTCAGGTTTCATTGTCCAGTTCAGAAAATTAATTCTACCATTCATCAAAGTAACTTGTAATATCCAACGGGAACCCTAATTTTATTCAAAGAAATATTAACAAATTACATCGTAGATAAAAAATAAATAGTAAACTTATATTTATAATTTGGCGCTTATATACAAGTATAAATACCAAATTTTTTCTTTTTTTGGATCAATAATAATTAATCAATAGTAACATTTATGTATATATGCATAATTTCATACTTTATTAACTATGTGGTTTTCGGAAATATCCATGTGTATAATGTTTTTACTCTGACGTTTCGGAACCGTTGCAGGTTCCACCTTCGGAGTGATGTAGTACACGTCTGACTGTCGCGACTACACTCTGCAACGGTTCCGAAACGTCAGAGTAAAAACATTATACACATGGATATTTCCGAAAACCACATAGTTAATAAATTCTCAATCCATGAAAGCTTTAATAAACTTATTTCATACTTTATTAATCATAAATTCATAACAAATAGTAATTAATTTAAAAATAGAATTTATTATAGTATTATACATTTAAGTATGAACATAAAATAGTATTTAATATAGCATTATTTTTTGGTCCTATTAAGTTATGTTCAAAAAAATAATGATGTGTTAATTCTTACTTGTTGATCAAATAAAGCCCAAAAAAATGGAAATTGTAAAAATAAATATATTACATCAAGAGCAGAACGTATATTTGAAATTTCTTTTTCTGAAAACTTATCATCTGCATAATTCAACCAATGACTTTTTGTAATACTTGATGAAACCATGAAACATTTTTTTCTTTAATGCATGCTATGTAATATCAAATAGATTCGTTTATTTAATTTTGTATTAAAAATGTAATTATATGTGTGTATATTTTTATTTTTTTTCAAATATTGTTTGGTACACGTTATTCTAATTATTACAATAAGTATATACATTTTTTTTATAAATTGAAAAATATTTAATCAATTATTTGAAACTTACATAAATACACGAAAATGATGTTACAATGACGTTCGACTCTGTTTTTTTTATCTTATATAATCTTTTACCACTCACGAATACAACTAGTTAACAAAAAATATGTTAGAAACATTCTTGTTATGTTTTAAAAAAAATGAAATGATCTTAAAATAAAACATAATATATTCATATGCATATTTAACTTTAATCTATAAATTGTTTTATTCTTTAATATATAAATAGTATGAATACGTTTTTGTTACTTACATATTGCGAGTATCATTAAAATAGCTGGTACACCAAAAGTAATGGAAAACATGTGTCCTGACCAAAACATTGAACACCTTTTCTTAACTCTGGTGTTAAGGCTGATGAAATAAGGGGACCTGCATTGATGGAAAAGTAAAATATGGAAAAGAATTTCTGTAGATAAACTTCTTGAGCAGGAAGATTAAATTGGTCGCCACCAAATGATGAAACACATGGCTTTATACCCTGTGCCAATTGAAATCCAAATTAATCCTGTTAGTGCTAACAATCTATAGAATAATAAGATATTATTTTATAGTTGTTCGTAAAATAATAAATTTATTTTAAATTGTATATGAATCATATAATATGATACAATATACAACATATTTCTAAACAAACATTAATTGATTAAACAATTTATATATAAATTAATTAATAAACAAATCTATTAATTTTTCTTATCGTAAAAGTTTTGGGTTCAATTTTAAGTAGCAAAGTATTGTATAAAATAGTTTATATAAATTTGAAAGAAACCAGGATAACATTAGAAATCACACTCTTGATGTATAAACATTGAAAACTAATAAATAATTAACTCAACTTTCAATATAATAATATCTCATTTTTGCTATTATAAATAAAAAAATAAAAACTTTAAATTATCATTTAAATCGAGTGATTTTAGCCTTATTTAGCCAAAATAAATTTTTTTTTTTTCATTTTCAACTTCACTAATATATTATTATTATTTTTTATATGATCTTATATAAAAAGATAAACGTAGGATGTGGATTATATATTGATTCAAATATTGTTTATATTAAGTGCTAACTTTCATTTTTATTTATCATTAAGTTAATTACCAGATTTATTATTTAAAATAGGTAGGTTATTTACTATAAAATAGGTAAATTATTTAAAAAAGTATAATATTTCAATAACTGTTGGTTAAGAAGTTGTGAATTTACTTAATACATTTATATGTGTTACAATTTTTAAAACAAACAAAATTTAAAAACTGCATACTTGCATTCTTATTTACTTACATTTCTTACAATAAAATAGAGTTTAATTTCAGTTTTTAAATTTAGAAGGAACGATATTATTAATGATGATATTAATATTTGAGATATGTAGTTTAGTTTACATACAATTTACTAATCTTTGAAATTAAAATATAGAATTAATTATATTAAAAATAATTTTTCGAAATCTTCAAAATCCATATAAAATTCAATTTTTTTGAAAAAAAGTATGTCAATTAATAGTGTACAATCCTCTAGCATTTTTTTTTTTTTTAAAAATTGATTTTCTCTAAATTCTTTAGTTTTTCCATAAATATTAATTATACCTAACATTCAAATTACTAAGAAAATTATTTCTTTATTGTATAATCTAAGTCGAATTTCTAATCTATTGATGGTATTTTTAATACTTTTAAAATATTTGTGTCTCTATTTATTAGAATTTTTTGAAATAACATTTTTTAAAAAAAAAAAAATATATATATATATATTTATAATGTATACTTAAATATACATATATATATATATTTATAAATGTATACTTAAATACACAAAAAACCAATGAGTATTACGTTTGTAACGGTCCCGTCACATAGGGCACATGGGTATATAGGTGAGTATATACATAGGTATATACGTAATTATATATCTATAAGTGTATGAACTGTAATGCTGACCGGTGACATTTCCCCCTCTATTAATATTCATGTAAAACTCATTAGTCAATAAGCATATTGTAAGAGACAGTCAGTTCAGCGCCAATACCACCTAGCGACACTAACTGGACTCCGTCGGAACAGCATATGGTAAATCATTAAACTTATTTTATTCGCCAAACTTGTGAGTTATAATTATTTATTTATAAATAGGCCTAACGACGTAATAACGATTGAAACTAATACTTCGTTATTCTGACTATCCTTAACATCCTAGAATTGCTCCCGAGTTACGGTGAATATTATTCAAAAGGTCAAAAACCTTCACTGAATAACTTATATTTAACTCGGTCACCCCCGACCACGTTACACGTTGATTAAAGATCATTGATTTTTAATTTATTCATCATCTTAGAAACTTGAAAATAAACTAGAAAATTTAAAAATATTAGAATCTCTTTATTTGGCAGTAATACCGTATATACCGTATGTATACGGAGTTACCGTTGAAATATGGACGGACCATGCTCCATTAAAATACTTAGATAATATTAAAAGTTTATCCATTAAAATTCAACGACTCAAAAGTAAATTAATTGATTTCGACTTTATAATAAAATATAGGAAGGGATTATTGATCCAAGTATGTGATGCGATGTCCCGAAATCCAGTATTCGATCCCCCCACCTTAGAACAAGAATTACAAAAAGACAATGAATTAGCTATTATTAAAACAGATTAAAACAGTCAATTTGCAGATAGAACAACATAACGATCCTATTTATAACAAAATTATTCAAGCATTAGAAAACCCAAATATTTCTGATCATATTTGGATTAGGAAAGCAAAAAATTACTTTTTAAACCACGAAAAAATGTTGATGTATAAACACATGACTAACGGGAAATTAATTAATCTAATAGCATTACCAAATAATCGTAAAAATGAGATTATGAGTAATTTTCATGACCATCCATTTTCAGCACACTTAGGAGTAGACAAAACATATAAAAAAATTATCGAACGGTATTTCTGGCCAACTATGTACAAAGACATTCGTCAATTCGTAACCTCGTGTTTGAGCTGTCAAAAACGAAAGGCTGACAAAACACCAACCCACGGAAAAATGTTAACGTCACCAAAAATCTCAGGAAGACCTTTTGAAAGGATTACTATAGATTATATAGGACCTATTAATCCTCCAAGCAACGGATATTCATACATTTTAGTGGGCTCATGTGCAACCACAAAATATGCAATTGCAAAACCTTATAGGAACGCGGACGCAAAGTCTACAGTAACATTTCTTATAGACGTTATATGCCAATTTGGGGCAGTAGGAGAAATACACTCCGATAGAGGATTACATTTTACGAATAAACTAGTTAAGGACTTATTAAAAGCATTAAACATACTAAGTACCAACTCAATAGCATACCGTCCCCAGAGTCAAGGACAAACCGAAAAATTCAATGGCACGTTAATTGATATGATAAGTCATTTTGTTCAACAACAAACAAAAACGTGGCATCAATACTTAAAATATGTACTTTTTGGATATAACTCTTCGGTCAACGAGACCACAAACTACTCACCATTTTATTTAGTACATGGATATCACCCAAAATCAATATTTGATTATAATTTTATTAGTACAGATACCTCTCCAGATATATTAAACGAACTAGCACAACTAAATAATATTAGAGACGAATTACCAAAATTACTAGAAGAAAAATTTATAAAAAACAAAAAATATTACGACTTACACAAAAAAATGATAAAATTCCAACCTGGGGAGAAGGCACTAGTAAAAGTAGAAAACAAATCGTCCAAGTTTATGTACAGATACTCAGGTCCATTTAAAATAATTAGACAGATATCAGACGTAACATATGTAGTGGAAATAATTAAAAATGGACAAGTAGTTAATGATTATAAACACGTGAGTCAATTAAAAAAATTTAAAGAACGCGAGCAAAAAGAAATTAGTTATAAAAAGGGTATGTATGTATATGTATATATATATATATATATATATATAATATATATATATATGTGTATGTGTATGTATGTATGTATGTATATATGTATGTGTATGTATGTATGTGTGTATGTGTGTATATGTAGGTAGGTATATGTATGTGTATATGTATATAAGAATTAATGAATTTCTTATTATTAATAATGATTATGATATAACTGATCATAATATACAAATATGCTTATTCAAAAAAAAAAAAAGGGGAAACCACCAGTAATTTGTCGTAATGACCTAATTTACTTCCAAGTAAATGTGGGGAATTTTTGTCAAATTGCATTTCATAATAACAGTAATAAACAATTCACAATAATACCATTAAGTTTCAGTTATATCAGCAATATCTTATTCAGCGCTTTAATAAATACAAACAATAAAATACAACAAAATTATATTTAAAAAAAAAAAAAGAGAAACAGGAAGGAACACAATAATAATAGATATATAAATGTGGATAATCATATAAAAGAGAATAGTATTATAAATACAATTAAACAAAACACATTCAAAAAGAAAAAAGTTGGATATCATACAAAAAAACTGCTGCAAAAGATCGTAAGTCTTTCGTTTATTATAAATGATAAATAAATACAATAATTTATTTTTTATTTATTTTTTATTTTTACTATTATTTTTTAGCTAATTAATTAGTTGTCTTAAATTAATAATTTATACATTATTTTATAAAATAATAGTAACAATAATAATTTTTTATAAATATGAATAATTTTATAATAACCTTACTAAATATAACATTAATAAATGCACATTTTTTTGAAAACAAACCATTTGATTTTAATCCAGGCATTTACTTTGAAAATATTTCCCCGTTATACATAGGTACCTCTCAGTGGAATCTATTAACATTCTATAACAGTTCAAGCTATGAACAAAATTATGCATTTATAAATATTTATTTTAATAAATGTAAACAAATATGTAGACTATTTCAAAATAAATCGGAAGAAATAAATGAAATATGCGTTAACTTTAAAGTATAAATTCACAACTATTAAATAAAATTAATGAGGAAAGAGATACATTACAACAATATTTAAATATCGATAGGAATAACGTAGGGATACAAAGTATACGACAAAAATATTCCTCTTATTTTGGAGGAATTGGAATGTTACAAAGGACATTATTTGGGGTTTTAACAGAGGAGGAAGGTGAAGAATACCAAAGTAAAATTAAAATATTAGAGGAAAAACAATTAAAAAATCTTTTAATCCAAGAAGAACAGATAAACATTTTTGAGAGTACTCTCGATTCTGTAACAAAAATCGCTTCAGACTTCACAACGATTAAAAATAATTTAAATAATTATATAATTAAAATAAAAAATGGAATGTTGGAACAAAAAGAAGAGATAAAAATTATGAAAATAAAAGAAAATATCTTACTATATAATACTATGTATAGTGAACTAGTTAATCAATATTCTAAAGAAACATCAGCCTTATTAAATACAATAACAAGTGCCCATAGAGGACAACTAAATCCACAAATATTAAAACCAAACGAATTATTAGAACAACTTCGAGATATTAAAGCAAACTTACCAACTAACTTAAATCTTCCAATAGAAATAAACATCGAAAAATACTTTGATCTTATGAAAATTATTGAACTTAATATCCTATATATCAATCATTTAATTATTTATTCAATTAATATACCGTTAATAGAAAACTTCGATTTTCAACTATACCACATCATTAGTTTACCTGTCTATTTAAATAATAACAATTTTATTTTTATACAATCGACACAAGATTATTTAATCATCGAAAAAAATAAACAATACTAATCACTCATGACTCAAGATCAAATTAACAAATGCATAAATATGAAATCGGGTATAATCTGTGACTCAAACATCCCATTAGCAAAATCAAATAAACCTAATTGTGAATTCCAAATGTTTCTTGCACAGGGTAATATCTTTATATAATATTTTTTTTTTTGTTTGGAAAGGGGGTAATGTAACGGTCCCGTCACATTGGGCACATGGGTATATAGGTGAGTATATACATAGGTATATACGTAATTATATATCTATAAGTGTATGTACTGTAATGCTGACCGGTGACATTTCCCCCTCTATTAATATTCATGTAAAACTCATTAGTCAATAAGCATATTGTAAGAGACAGTCAGTTCAGCGCCAATACCACCTAGCGACACTAACTGGACTCCGTCGGAACAGCATATGGTAAATCATTAAACTTATTTTATTCGCCAAACTTGTGAGTTATAATTATTTATTTATAAATAGGCCTAACGACGTAATAACGATTGAAACTAATACTTCGTTATTCTGACTATCCTTAACATCCTAGAATTGCTCCCGAGTTACGGTGAATATTATTCAAAAGGTCAAAAACCTTCACTGAATAACTTATATTTAACTCGGTCACCCCCGACCACGTTACACGTTGATTAAAGATCATTGATTTTTAATTTATTCATCATCTTAGAAACTTGAAAATAAACTAGAAAATTTAAAAATATTAGAATCTCTTTATTTGGCAGTAAACCAAAATAAATTAAAAATGTTTTTTTCAAATTAATTTAATATAAATGTATACTTCTCAAAATTTTCTCAAAAACTATAAAATTAAAAAAATATTACCTCTTTAAAATACCATCTATATCTCTTTTAATTCAATATTATTCATAATTTTATTAATTTTTTTATGTCAAAAAAATGTTTCAAACATTATTAATGGTTACAACATGTTCCCAAGAATAAATATAAATATAATAATTTTTTTACATGGATGATTACTTTTTTAATAAAATTTATTATATAAATTATAATACCTTTGAACATTCAAGCTTAATGAAGTAGCCAAGGATGCTCCAGTTACAATTAAATTGCCAATTGCATAAATTATTGATAGGTATAATATTGTTCTGAAATATTATAAATATATATATATATATTAATTTAATAATAAATTATTTGACCAAAATGTTTTCAATATTATAATTGACTAATAATGTAATTAATGAATCTATGATAATCAAAAAAACCAAAATTGAAAAAATTTCGTGCAACATATTATTTGAAAATAAATTGGTGAAATAATATCTTAGTTTATATTGATAATTTCAAAAATGTAGTTTTTAATATACTGTCTTGCAGAAAATAATACAATATAATGTAAAGTATTTATAAATATCTGATATTTATAATATTTTTGTAATTTACTCTCATCATTTAAATTTAACTAATATATATATATGACTCCTGTAATTAAAATTTCAATCAAACATATTAATAACATAAATATATTACTGTTTTAAGTTAAAAAATTTATAATTAGATTTATTTTCATAATTCGTATAATTGTGTTTTTCTAAAATGAACATTTTAATCTTAAGTTATTATTTAACTGTTCAAGGTTCATTTAATTTAGTAAATATATAATAATTATATAGAATTAAAAATCATAATTATAATATAAATGCATAAAATATATTCTTAATCTACCTTTGTTAATATACCATACTAAATATTGCATATTTTCATTTTCTTATATTAATTTTACAATTTTTATCATTTAATCCTTAAATTAAGTTAAATTATTCTTTGTAGATATAGATATTAAATAGTTGATCTATGATTTATTTAGTTCTTATAAGTACTATTTCACCAAAATAATAAAATACATTATCTATGTGATTTTCGGAAATATCCATGTTGTGAAAATCACATGTTATTTCCGAAAATCACACAGATAATAAATATCCAATCCATGAAAGCTTCAATAAACTAATAAAATACATTTCAACCCTATCTTTTTATGTTAAAATTAAATATGCTAATTGAACAAAATATAACAAGTTAAAATGTATTTATAATAAATATTTATATATTATATTACACATACTTGAATTTTCCTAAAAAAGAATCTGATATAATAGCTCCAAATAGTGGTGAAAAATAAGCCAAAAAAACAATCGTGTGATAAATAATAGTGGATTCATCTTGATCAAATTGTGTTGGGTACGGAAATTATCAACGGACGAGTCGATAAAGATATATACGTGGCGGAGAGCGGGGTGTTATCGAACGTTCTAGAAATCGCACCGCTCCCCCTCCTTCCATTCACTATCGGACTTTGACGTCGACGAAAAGGCTCGTTATGCCGCCGCAAGTCAGTGTCGTTTGACGCATGTACGTCGACTTGTCGTGTTTGTGTTGTTCTGGTGTTTTTGATGCTCACCAAAGTTGACGCACGTACGTTTGCGTGATTCCACGTGCGTGTTATTTTTTTGGGTTTTGTTGACATTCGCGGTCGTCCGTTGACGTCCCGTTTTAAGTGTTCGGCGTATGCATTTGACGCACGTACGGTCGTATTTTCGCGTACGTGTCGTATTATCGGAGTAACCGCTTTCGTTCGCGCGTACGTCGTAATTTCGCGTGCGTCTCGTATTAGTGGCGGAGCCGTTTTTTGTTTGTGCGTACGCTGTCGTTCTCGCGTGCATGTCTGACCGACTTATTGACATCGTTTGGTCGTCGTATGTGACGATCTGACAATACATTCATTTGAGACCTTTGCGGTGCTGGAGTTCTGTCGTCGGCTGTGTGTAATACCGTCCAGTTCGAACGAAAACGTGCCTCATGTGTCTGGGTGGTTCGTTGATGTGGCAACACTACACGTCAGCTGAAGCGATATCACGTCAGGTCGTCATCATTGTTACACCCCCCTTAACATTGTAATATTCCGCGCGAATATTCCCGTTTGTTTTATATATATTTCTTGTTGAACCTTGTAGCGTGCCACGCACCGTGTATATCATTAATGACTGTATATATATAATTGTGCTTGCGGTTCATCGGTTAGTATCGTAATACGCGTGTATGTATTAAAGAACGACGTAATAAACAATCTATCTGAACACAATACAGTCCACTTCAATTTGATGGTTTTATGAACCTGACTGGCGAAGTTTACACTCCCGCAAATTCGACCTGCGGGAATAAACGTCGCAAACAAATTGTAATATAGATGTAAGATATAATACCAAAACAGCTGGAATATAAGACACAACATATTTTTGTAATAAAATTATTTTAATAATTTTTTTTTTTATAGAATTTTAACTTATATTTTATTCATATGTGTGTGTGTGTGTGTGTGCGTGCAGGTTTTTTTTACATACTTCGAAGTCCATAATACGAAAATCGTTCACAAAATTCGTTGCAGATAATAAACCACACTGATTTTGGATACGCCTATATAAATATAATAATTATTAGTAAATAGTTACATGCATATGCACCATAATTTTTTTGAAAAAAATCGCGATTTAAAAATTTGATTTATGTTATTTTGCTATTGGTTAATTTTGGTAATTCTAATAATAACAGAATAATAATTTGTGGTTTCACATAACATTTGTACATACTCATTTTTCTTTTATATATAATTTAAATTATTTTTTTTTAATATATCATCAGTACATTTTTATATACTACAGTTAAAATCTGTCTTTATAATTAAAATATAAAAATTATCAGGCGTATAGTTGCGGACATTAGTACATATAATTAAAACTAATGTTAATTCAATATAAATTATAGATACAATGTACATGAACTATGAAGTGATTAACAGTATTTTTTCATAATATTAAATAATATTTATTATGTCCTTTTAAAATGCTTAATTAACCCATTATTTTAAAGCAATTATATCAATAATTATATATAATAGTGCACATTTAAATTTTGGAATTTGGGAGTTATGACATTAGTTCTTACCAGTTGAGTTTATATAAAATTTATCTAAATATAATATAAAATATTTTTAATTCCTTTGAAAAATATTCATCAATATAATAATCAATGGTTTGTGCCTTATTTTCTATTGTTCAATAATTCTATATAGCAAGTTTTTTGTCATAAATTGATTTTCTTTCTGGTAACTGTTCAGTCAAATTCTAATGAATTTCATTATTTGATATTAGTTTTTATAATTATTTTAAACCAAAGGTTATTTCTTAATATATTCTCCATTTTAAATACCATATATCTTTCTTATCTCGCGTTTTTCTCCGTATCTATCTGTATTTCTCGTATTTGTTTAAAACATTAACATTCGACGACCTATAGTATAGCTAAAGAATTCATTTGACAAAAAAATCTACAAATTTATATTAAATTTAAACATTTTAAAATTTTTTTTTTTAATTTGAATTTTTACAATCTGTAAATTAGTTTATAATGAGTAAAATGTATACAATAAAGGTTTATTTAAACATGAAATGTAAAATAATGGATATTTAAACAAATATATAATTCTTAAACAATTGTAAAATAATTTATTTGGATTTGTTATTTCTATATAGGAATTGACGTTAAAATGTATTGCATTATTGGATTAGTGCGCTAAGATCGATCTGATTTGGATTGGTCATTGTATAATATATGTCATATAAAAAGTCCATGTCAGTATAATGCCATAGTAATAATGTATGATTAAATATAAGGAAAAAATTGTAAAAAATTTAATATTGTGTAAACAAAATAGTCGCAGCCACAAAAAAAAAAAAAATATATCGCAATAGTAAAAATTATAATATTGCTATATTATAATTAAATTATACATAGTATATATTATCATACTTAATAAATAAATAAATAAAATAAAGAACAAATAATTAATGAAAAATATATTATTAAAATGATATATACGTAATAATATTATTAATCTTGATATTTTTATTATTTAATATTCTACATATAATAAATTAGTTATGTATGTTTGAAATAGCAAAATCTTTTTTTTTTCGCGTTTATAGTATTCGGATTTGCATGTAAAGTATATTACAATATACTGTTCAATTTAAAGACGAATAGTTTTTTTGGAATATTTTACAGCACTTATGAATTATTGCAATGCCAAAAAAGTTTAAAAATATTTAAATAGTAAAAATTATAAACGGTGATTGCCGACAATAATAATATTAATATGTTTTGTTAAGTACTTATATACTATAATATAAACATATTCACGTATAGTATTATATAGTAATGTGGTATATTTGAACTAGGTATCTGAAGTAATTGTGTTTTTTTCGATATATATATCACATATTATTGCTATGACATTTTGAAGTGAATTCATTTTTTTAAATTGTTTTATTATTGATTAAAAATAATTGCTTTTACTATTTTTTACTATTTTAGAATATTAAAGAAAAAGTTATAAAAAACTGTCTAGCAAATTATATATATATTAATTAATTAATTAATTTATATCATGTTTTTAATTTATAAATTGTATTTGTAATCGTTACTGAAATACGGCATTATAAAGCATTTTAATATGCAATCCACATAATATTATTCATTAGCATGTAACAGTGTAATACCGGTTAGCGAAGTGTATACATAATTTTCTTAGTGACCTATTCACGAAATAATAAAGTTTCATTTTTAGATAAATTATTGATTTTAATATTGTTAATAAAAAATATATGATTATTAAAACTAATTTTTCAGTTAAAATATTTAATAGTGAACGGAATTACCCAAATATTTATATTTTAATTACAAAAATTTCACTATAAAATTGTAAAATACTTATTAAAAATAAATGTTATTGTTATGTTTTAAATACTAAGTAATGATTATAAGTATTAGAACTTGATCAATATTAAGGAATTCTCTTTAAAAATATTACGTAATAAAATTATGAATAATGATGTCAATGTTATTGCATAACAATTTTTATGAAGTCATGAGATATTGTTAAGATGATTGATGAGTGAGAGATAGATAGAATGGTTAACAGGTTGAGAGAGAGGGAGCGAGAGTGCGAGAGACAGAATGAGAGAGAAAGAGCTCTTACTATAGTAAAATAAACATCAATTACTTATTTAAACTTAATTAAATTTTTTAACATTTGTATATATATAAATAAAAAACAAGTAAAGAAATAATATATTAAAGTAATTATGTAGATTAAATTTAACACAGGGCATTAGCTAGGTGTACACAATCATAATAATTAAAGTCTCTAGTTTGGAAAATTAATAATCACATCGATTATTGGTTATCATGGAAACAAAGTATATATTATAATAAATATTTTATTTAAATGTATTATATTATTATATATTATAATTATTGATTTTGATAACTATGGCTAAATATGTAAAGAACAAACGAATTGATTATGGACAAAACATAACGCGCATTTAAAGATTTTGTATGAAGTATACTAATCTAAAATGTAATCCATAATATTTTATTTTTTTAAACCAAATGTTTAAAAAATAATAAAAGTTTAATGTAGTATTTAATAAATTAAAAATCTTATACCTAAATAATAATAATAATTTCACAAGACATTGTATTAAAATAGATGTGTAACGTGCAGATGTGAAAGTATACTCAGCTTAATTGACATATTCCTGTCCCACTTCATGTATGAAAAAATGTATGTAGAACATGTATGAAGAAATGTGACTTTATAATTTATAAATATTTTTGTATCATTCAAAATTGAATGAAAAACATAAAAAGTAAATTGTATATATTTAATTTCATCGAAAATAAAATAATTTTAATTATGAAAACTAAATA